>JACXGK010009438.1:0-13242 GCA_016801125.1 Novumbra hubbsi
CCTCCCTGTCTGCCTCTAAAACTGCAAGCCTCCCTGTCTGCCAATATCTGTTGAGATTAGGTTTAACATCATTTTTACTGCACCTTTTAAAATACTAGTACACCAATGTCTGATAAGCAACTGCAAACTAAGATTAGGATTAGGGTTAGAAGGTTTAGGGTTGAGGTTAGAGTTAAAAGGTTAAGGGTTAACATAAAGGTTAGGGCAAGGGTTAGTAGGGTTAGCGTTAGTAGTAAATAATCTGTAGAGCATCGACAGACATCTTTTTGGACTCTCAAAGTCTTACCGAGACAAACATACAAAGAACCATAACCAGGTGAGAGATGTGGAAACATAATGGCATGACACACCCATGAATCTGTGGTTTAAACACACACAGGATTCACATAAACACAAACAGTGTATATAGATATAATAGATTAGTTATATATATATATACACACTGTATATCTCCGACATCACGACATATAAACATGCATCTGTTGGCAGTGCTCAGCATATGTGCAGTGTTCCTCTGTTTACACCGTCGGATTGTGAAATACCACGATAAGTAACGTCGGCGGAAAGCAGTACAGCTGACAGAAAAGGAGAAGCAGGCAAATGGTGGAGGTGATGGTGCGTGCCAGGCTGCTGGGCGGTGTGACTAAACGAGAACACAAATAACCGATGTGTCACTAGCCATCCCAGAATACAAAGGCACTGGGTTGGGGAAGACTTCATAGCCACGCGCACAGGGGTGGAAGAGGGGGTTTCTTTGTGACAGATTCACCGTGTGTCAGCAAAGATAACAGCTATAGATTTCTGCCCGTCTGGACATGTAGTGTGAGTGGTGCCTCAATGGGTCTCCGGGGATTGTGAAGACGTGGGACACATGCCCATAAACTGAAGTATTACATTTTGCCATTTGTCCCGTTCTCACAATATTCACCCTAACTGAAGTAAGAGCAGACTATTGACATCTGAATCTAACTCATTCAAAAGTATAATTAAGTGTTTTCTTATTTAAACAGAGGAATAGAAAACATGAAACATTTTTATATTATAACGTTCTGTGTAAACAGAGAATTGTAAAAGGCTGTTGTTATATAACTCACTCAAAAAGCTCTTTGATGGAATCTAAAATCCTGGGCGGGGCTGTTACTGAGGCTGACCTGGGAGAAAAAGTTAAGTGAAGTGTTTAGCATTATTAAAACACATTCAAAGCAATGGTTTAATTGATTTATCAATGATATTTGTTGTTAGCATAGTGTTTGAATTGTTTTTATTGAACACACAAGCACAGGGAACAATATAAAAACATATGCAAAAAATACATGTTGCGGATTGCATTGATCCATTTGAAAATAGTAATGCAGTGTAAAAATCCTATTAAACAGGCTGAAGCACTGGGTGGGGATCTCTGGTACAGCTTTAGAATGGCTTTCATCGTATCTGTTGAGTGGGAGGTTCTGTGCCTCTGCAAACAACTATGTCTACACATTTTCCACTGTTAAGTATGGTGTGCCTCAGGGGTCCGTTTTGGGACCAGTTTTATTTTCCTCGTACATGCTCTTCCTTGGGCACATCACTTATAGACATGGAGCCTCTTTTTATTTGTATGCCGATGATACCCAGATGTACCTGCCTGTTAGATCCACAGACACACAGATTACTAACTTCTCTTAATGACTGCCTCTGGATTTCAGAAATGTCTTTCAGCTGAACTCAAATTAAAAAGAGATGCTTGTCACTCGATATCAGCAAATGGCAACACAAATGTTACCATCTGCTGGTTCCCTATTGGAACACATTAAGCCTGTTGTAACCTGGCGTCTGGTTGGCTAAAAACGTACGTTTTGAAAGCTGTGCAATTGTGAACATCCTCGTACTTTGAGATTCGTGGGCAAAGGTCTTTTGTCTGTTACGAAATCCCAGCTGAAACTAAAGGGGACAGAGCATTTGTAGTTGGAGACCCTAGGCCCTGGAACAGCTTGCCGGAGAAAATCAGGACGGCAAAGTCTGTGATCTCTGCTGAATCACTTCTTAAAACATATTTTTACTTGAGTCTTATGATTTTCCTGAAATGCTAATGTGAAGTGCTTTTAGGGCTATATAAATAAAGATCATTATTACTATAAAAATAAAAATATGAAAGAAACGTTAGCGAAAAAATTGATATATCAGAATTACAAAACTATTGGCAGCCTTCTCAGGCTACGCTGTAAAAAGTAAAGTTACTTGGTAGAATCCCATTCAACAGATATTTCTTTGGAATAAATGGCTTCACAAAACACAGAGAACCAGAGGAGTAATGTCATGTCTTTCTTTACCTGAACATTCTGGTGATCCGTCTCTCCGCCAGCTCGCTACTGGGAGAGGCTTCTCTGGAGGGGGGAGCACTGACAGACTCGCTGGAACAAGAAAACACTCTTTATTATCCAGTAGCTAGCCGTTTGTCTGCCTGTGTTACTTACATATTATACCATCCAGACTTAAATAGGCAGTGAGCTGAATGCTCTTTACTACTACGAGTCAAACACTTGGAAACACCTAGTCATTTAAGGGTATTTCTATAGTTTTAATAATATCTTAATATTTTATTGTAGAAGAAGAGTGATGACATCACATTATTTGCACACTCTTTGCATTCTCTCAACCAGCTTCAAATGGCAGTCACCTGGAATGCATTTATATAAAGAAGCATACAAAGGTATACAGGTGACCATCATTATGTCTGTACTGTAGAAGTCCATGTTATGTCAACAACAGCTCAAATAAGCAAAGGTAAATGTAATTCCATCATTACTATTATTAGTCAGTCAATCCGGAGAGTTTCAGTAACTTCAAAAGTTTCTTTATTTGCAGTGGCAAAAAGCATCAAGAACTTTGATGAAACTGTCCCTCATGAGGACAGCCACAGGAAAGGAAGACTCAGAGTTACACAGAGTTATTTACAGAGTTAATAAGAGCCTCAGAAATCAGCAATAAACAGCACCACAGATTGCAGTCCAAATAAATGCTACATAAAGTTCAACTATCAGAAGCATCTCAACATCAACTGCTCACAGGATACTGTGTGAATTAGGCCTTTATAAACGAATTGCTGCAAAAAATGCACTACTGAAGGACGCCAAAAACAAAAGACTTGCTCGGGCCAAGAAACACAAGAAATGTACATTAGACTTATGGAAACATGTCCTTTGCTCTGATTGTTCATTTCAACCAGTGGCTTTGTGAGAGGCAGAGTGGGTAAACGGGTTATATCTACATGTGTGTGTGTGTCCCGTGAAGCATGGAGGAGGGAGGAGGTATCATGTTGTGGGGGCAATCATCCAATCAGCATTAGGGTTCAACAGGATTCAAACTACCCAGATTCTAATACACTGTACATGGGTATGACATCACATCAAATCTTACTCTTCAAATTGCTAATTAATAATCTCAGACTTGAATCCCGTTGATAACCTGTGTTTTGAATTGAAGAAGGCTGTCGAATTAGTCTGGACGGGTAAAGGGTCTTTGATTCTTTCCAATATGTCCTACAATCCCATGAAAATAAGGCAAAGCATATTGTAATTTTTCAACAGAAAATGTTAAAAAATGACAATACCGCTGATGTAATTTCATACAGCCTTGTTTGCTCATCTTCATAAGGGCGCCAACAATGTTAAATGTACCAGTCTTTGTCGGCAAACTCTTTACTCTCCCTCTGAATGTAGTCTGTTACTAGGAAAAACATTGGCCTTAGCAGAGAAGTGATTCTGTTTATTTACACAACGGTTTTTGCTACGTCCTTCCAACTAAAGAACAGAAGGACCGGAACTTTTTGCTACGTCCTCCCAACTAAAGAACAGAAGGACTGGTACTTTTTGCTACGTCCTCCCAACTAAAGAACAGAAGGACCGGAACTTTTTGCTACGTCCTCCCAACTAAAGAACAGAAGGACCGGTACTTTTTGCTACGTCCTCTTAACTAAAGAACAGAAGGACCGGAACTTTTTGCTACGTCCTCCCAACTAAAGAACAGAAGGACCGGTACTTTTTGCTACGTCCTCCCAACTAAAGAACAGAAGGACCGGTACTTTTTGCTACGCCCTCCCAACTAAAGAACAGAAGGACCGGTACTTTTTGCTACGTCCTCCCAACTAATGAACAAAAGGACTGGAACTTTTTGCTACGTCCTCCCAACTAAAGAACAGAAGGATCAGAACTTTTTGATACATCCTCCCAACTAAAGAACCGAAAGACCGGTACTTTTTTGCTACGTCCTCCCAACTAAAGAACAGAAGGACCGGTACTTTTTGCTACGTCCTCCCAACTAAAGAACAGAAGGACCGGTACTTTTTTGCTACGTCCTCCCAACTAAAGAACACAAGGACCGGTACTTACACATTGATGGACACGTTCAACTTCCCAGCAGTCTCCAGTTCCTTCTGAAGACTCGCCTCTCTGGCCCTGCAGGTTTGAACCACAGTAACGTTACAGAACAAGTCACTCGTCATCATGGCCCTTGCCCCATGTGACCAGACATAGATCAAAATATAGGTATATACTACATCGTTGCCTTGTTATAACATAATGCTTTTAACTGGCTGTGACCTTTGAACTGCATTATGGTCCAGGATGGGGTCGGGGGTTACGCTCACCTGACTCGCCTCTCGTTGCGGCTGTTCATCCTAACAGCGGCATGCTGCTTCCTCTTAACGAGGTCCTCCAGCAGCTCCTGACCTCTGACCTTCTCCTCCCTGAAAGTCTGGTCCATGTCATGGTGCCGCTCCAGAAGCGAGTCGTACTCCCGTTTCAGCTGGCGGTTCCCCTCCGTCACCTCAGTGACGCGCGAGGCCCCGTCGTCGTACTCAGACTGCGCCCCCTGGAGCCGCCTCTGAACCTCACACATCCTGGACACGCAGGAGACGTCATGATTCTGAGCCTGACCTCGGTAGTAAACACATGACCCTGACCCTAACCCAGAGCAAAGCATCACCTTAACACTGAGCTGACCGAACACTCACCTTAACCCAGGCCCAATATTCTGACGATAATATCGAATGAACATGCGCGCGGTTCAAACAGCTAGATGAACATACATTTACATTTCTGTCATTTAGCAGAAGCGCTAATCCAGAGCGACTTCCAATAAGTGCATTCCTCTCAACGTGTCAGGGGGTGCTTTCAATTTGTGCTCAGAAGGTGTTTTCAACAGTCTTCCTGTAGGTTTTATAAGAATACGGGCAGGAATGTGAAACAGCTCTACACAATCAACCTCACCTTACAGCTTGTTCTTCCAGAATTGAGTCCTTGATCCTAATCTCCTGTTGGAGCTCTACTACCTGGTAAGCCAGCTGGAAACACAGTAGAAACACAGTAGTATATCTAATCCAGTAAGTCCATCAACTAGAAACACCGTAAAACGAGAAAGACAGGAGACACTTGGTGATGGTCCAACATGCTACTGAGGCACTTCATGTTTGCGTTACATTAATTCCGCCAATCCCCGCACATCAGTCATGCCTTACGCACACTTCATGGATGAGGTGACTTTCAACGGTGATGCTCCCTAATGTCAAATCGTAGCACCCGTCTGTCAAATCAACAAACTCCCCAACCCAGCCATCTGGGGGTCCCTTACCACACCAGTGCTTTTCTTCAGATTGTCGTTCTTGGACACGAGCAGCGTCAAAGAATCGCCGGGGGAAGCCAGGTGCCTGTCAAAAGGTCAAAGGACAGGGTCACAACACTGGAAACCCGCAGACAGTAAACACACGTCACGCCGTGAAAATATTCCATACACATATGTACCAGGACCCATCAGTGGGGGGCTAAAGTTCTTCCTGGGGGGGGGGGGTAAATACACAAATGTTATTGACAACTTCAGCCATGTTGTGTAATTACTACCTAGAACCAGATCCCAGGATGCCTTTAGTGATGATGGCTTGCTGATTGGTCCTCTCCAGCAGATTGATATCTGAAGAATGGCATCACCAATATAAAACACGGAACATCCATATGAAACACAGAATATCAATATGGAACAAAGAGCATAAACGTTAGACAGAACACAGGCGTGATAATATATGCAGAGGTTTGACCTGTGGCCCCAAGTTATGGCCAATAAGAGTTTTTACGAGTCGGGTCAAAGGTGATTGGTTCCTTACAGTAGTACACTATACACTGCCCACAGCCATACCTGTGATAATGAGGATTTACATTGTCACCTTAGTGTGAATGGACCCTACAGTCCCCACTAACGACAAACACTACACACGGCCAGACTACATGCCTCTTCTCACAGAGTAGAGTATGTGCTTTAATGCTGTATCTTTCTTGACATGGCTGCAATAAACTGCTTTCGAGAATAACATTTCAAAATTGACAGTATCCATTGCCACAGTCGGTAGACGTTTGTTGGAACTTAATCGATTGCGTTCATTGTGGAATTAGGTAACGTTTCATCGATGCCATTTATTGAATTGTCTGGCTAAAGAAGATGTTGTTGTTACATTGTTGCAACCGCAACAAGACATGAGTATTCCCTGGAACTTCCTTGAATCGGAATCCTATCTTGGTCAAACTTCTTCTACAAGCATTTTGTAAACTATAAAACATGTTTAAGTAATACAAATAGCAACACAAACATCTACATACATGACCGTATGACATCCTGAAACATCGACTTCTGATATTTATCCCGATGTTTTAGTTGGCGGATGATATCACGTTTCCATGAGTCGGCCGTTTTCTGACTAGAAAAGTTATTTCCTTCTACTTCAGACTCTTCGCTATAGTCCACTTTTAACGCCGCCATGACACAATAGTATAGCCAGTTGGTCTGTCAGTAAACGGCATTGCAAGAGTACCTTTATTATTTACACAACAATGATTTTATCAATTCAATAAAATCTCTTCCGAGGTTACTAGACTGTCAACAAGTGACAGGAGGATTTTCAACATTGTTTTCTCGCCTCTCCTGTCCACTCTTTGGCTCCTCCTCACTCCCAATTGGGTGAGAAAGCCAGAGGTTCCCGCCCATTGACATTCTTATCCAATGAGCTTCAGACGTAGGCAAGGAGAAAGCGTTCAAGTTTATAATTGAGAGAAACCCAGTCCGGGCGAGATCTATAGTCCCGGCAAAAACACGTTTTTATCAAATCAGATGCCTCTTTCCTTTCTTTGCCTGCAAAAGGCCGACTGGAATGCTTATTATCTATGTCACTGAAAACACGGGAGTACAGGACAGGTGGGTATTTTTCAAAATCAAGACTGGCTCAAATTAGGGTGACTACATCAATTGGATGACAGATAAAAAAGGGGAATAGGTTTATTGTAACTTTTTTTCTGGTGTCCGTGAGCGGACAGGTCTGTGGACGAGAACATGAATATGGGCCTCCATTACAATCTCCAAAGTCGCAAGAACCACAAAACCCTGTCCCAAGGGCCCCCGTGAGGCCCCCCTCGACCCAGCGGACACCTTTCAGGGGAGAAGAAGTGTCGGTCTGTGCCTTTCCTCAATCTGTGGCAATTTCAGAGCCAAGCTATATTTTGGGAAAATCCTGCAGTGGGGGGGGGGTAGTGAAGCATGCCGATTTTCACCTTTCGCAGGAAGCTAATCGTTCTCACTCGAGTTCATCTCTCAACCGCTGGCGATGAACGGAGGCAACAGAAGGGTGTGTTCCCAAAAGACACACCAGTCTAGTTATGATCGATTCATTGACCACGCCCGGCAAGGTTTCCGTTAACGGGGGCGGAGCCTTGGACCTGTTAAAAGGGAACTCAACACTGACAAACTGCAGAAGGGTGGTTGAATATCACAGAATTATATTTGATACCCCACTGCTCTTTATCCTGTTGCAGCTCTACACATCTAAAAGCAACCTAGGTCTATAGAGTCCTTTATGACGCCAAGTCAAGGAGGATTGCAGGACAGAGAACATACCCCTCCCACCGATAGATTCAACTCACTCGTCCATTCATGCCTCTGCATCTAGATTTAAAGTACTAGACCCAGTTATTATACCTACTCACTGGACTCGCAGATCGAGACATGCGCAGGTTTATTACGTTGGGCGTGGCTGCCTCAGACTGCCACATCCCAATCTCACGGAATGTCTGGAGTAAAACATAATTTTTTTCTCAGTTTTAGGCCCAATCCAATGTTCCCCCTAAACCCTCACACTACACACAGTTTTGGCTCTATGAACCAACTGCGTGTTAATACTAAAATGTTCATATTTTTGATTATGTTGACATCACGGTTGGTTGCTCCTTCCATGCTTGTTTGTTTACTGTTCTTTCTTCCCTTCTGAGGCGGGTCTGCCGGGATTTTTCCTCTCGCTTCCGGGCTTTCCCTTGGTAACCCCTGTGTTTCACGTCACAGCGCTGTGACGCAAAATCTGCAATTGAGCTGTGGACAATTTCCTCAGGCCAAGTCTGCAGAAATGCGAAAATAAAGTGCTCAAAATGTCTGCGAGAGCCCTCGCGCCTTTGATTTGACAGTTGGACGGCCCTAAGCCCCTCACAGACTTGGCGAGAACGCGCTTTAAAGTCCGTGAGTGTGGACATCGGCCTTAGCTCCTTTTGTGCGAGTCTTTCCAGCGAGTTAGGATTAGGTTCAAGATGTTTTTTACGTTTCTTCTAACTGCTTTATGATATCTTCAAAGGTATGCCCCAGACTTCTGTTCTAAATCTCCCGCTGCGCTGTACAGACATCCTTCAACTGTTCCATGTTGATGTTCGTCGGGCTGCATTGTCAGTAGCAAACACATGAGGCATTATAGCTTAAGGTAAAACACGTTTATTACCAATTCTTAGTAAAATAGACATTTTGTATTAATGCAAAAGCAGAAGGAAAACATATTACAATTATTTACACTGAAATGTAACCATTCAACTAGAAACCATATACAGTTAAACACTGAGGACTGCAAGGTTCAATACCAATGTTATATCCATGAGAGAACATACTATTTCTGGGGAACAGGCCAAATGATAGTAAGGACATGAAGGATACATTTCCCAAAATGTTAAACTAAATTAAAAGTCTGTGGACAAACGTACTGTAATGCATGCATGGTCCTGATCACAAAACTCATAACCTACGGTTTATCTTTGCCCGTAGCAGACTGACAACAACACGTGATACATTTTGTGAAAACTGTTGCTGTCGGCTACAACTTCTGACAGGAACGGATGTAAACAAACTGAAATTAAACATATAATACTGCCTGTCATCTTGACTGTTTGATCGAGAGACAACTCTTCATTATTAAATAAAAATGCACTCAAATACCTGGACAAGATACAAGTAACATTTTAGGCTTTAATAATGACATTAAAACACTGATTTAAAAGCCAATCACTTGGGTTGCGCCTCAATTACTCCTCCTGGGTCTAGGATCTTTCTACATAAATAATATGAATTATCTACAAAGATCAACAGATTCTAGATCAGTAGTCCTTCTTCTGAAATGCCTTGAGGATACCCCCCCAGGAGAAACTTCCGGCAGACGCCAGGTTTAAACAAAGAATGAGAACGCTAAAGAATAAACAAGATAAATTAAGTAATAAGCAAAAGACAAAAACTGAGTACATTTAATAAACACATCAAGATAAATGAGATACGGAAATTTAAGCAAGTTGGCAACTTAAAAAACGATATTGTGAAGCATGTCTCCAGTGGTCTTTCAGTCAATCCAGCGCTGCGCTAAGCAACATATGAACATCTACTAAAAGTATTGTAAAAAAAACATGTTAAAACACACACACACACGTTTGGTCATGTTTAAAAGGTGCTGTTAGTTTAAAAGGCCTGAAGACTACATTAAAACTGCTGTGTGGGAAAGTGAAAGCAGGTGGTCATTCCCATCTGATCAGTGGAGTGCCGTTTCCCCATCGGGTGGTTGGTTCTAGACTCCCAAGCAGGAGGTTGGAATCCCCGTTGGGGGCGAGTGACGGGTCTCGTTAACTCGCCAAACTTAAAAATAGCTCAAAATCAACTAGAATTCCCATTTTCTTCTGGTTGTTTGAAGACGGGCGTCTCACTAGCCGACAGCGGTTTGTAGCCCCTCTCGCTGTCCTAGTTGGAGTCCATCTTCTTCTCCGCAATGCGCAGCAGCATCTCAGAGTACCGCTCCAGCAGCGCCACGGTCCGGTCGTCCCTCAGCTGCCGGCCCGGGGAGTCCTCCAGGGGACACGGGACGCGCGGACCGGCAACGACGACCCTCTGGCCCGAGGGAACCACGGAGTCCAATTCCATTTGCACCGCACCCAAGGCCTCTCTCAGAACGGCCGACATTCGGGCCTGCTGGTCCGAGCCGTGTGTCAAGCGGGAGACCTGCGTGAACAGAGATCGGGTTATGTTCCGTTGCATCGGACGCATGGTCATCCTGGGCTAATTCGTGTTTCATCCTGGGCTAATTCGTGTTTCATCCTGGGCTAATTCGTGTTTCATCCTGGGCTAATTCGTGTTTCATCCTGGGCTAATTCGTGTTTCATCCTGGGCTAATTCGTATTTCATCCTGGGCTAATTCATATTTCATCCTGGGCTAATTCGTATTTCATCCTGGGCTAATTCGTATTTCATCCTGGGCTAATTCGTATTTCATCCTGGGCTAATTCATAGTGTTTCCGTTGGCAACCTGACCTTGTTATAGAAAGTGACCGCCCTTCTCACGGTGTGTCTCAGCTCGCCGGCCACCTGGTGACACAGCTGAATGCTCAGCGCCTCCTCAGCCAAGTCGTCACGGAGAGGGGAGGAGCAGGCCGAACCGGAGACCGGGTCGTCGCTAGCCGAGGTCCTGAGGAGGGCCGGGCCCGTGGTCCCGGGGAGGGCCGGGGGGCGCAAGCTGTCCTCAATGCTGCTGAGGCGTCTCTTGGCCTCCTTCCCCAGGGAACACATCTCCGTCGGCGTGACCAGGGAACGGCGCGTGAGACACGGTGAGTTGACGGGCCTTCTCCGGGCCTTCCTGGAAGCCAAGGGGGACGTGGAATTGAGGGGCGAGGGGTCCGAGGTCATCGCCAGGTCAAGGTGGAGAACCGCTCTGGCGCTGTGGTTACCCGGAGGAGCGGTGGCAGGCCCGCTGGAAGGAGCAGGAGGCGCGGTGGCAGGCCCGCTGGAAGGACCAAGAGGCGCGGTGGCAGGCCCGCTGGAAGGAGCAGGAGGCGCGGTGGCAGGCCCGCTGGAAGGAGCAGGAGGCGCGGTGGCAGGCCCGCTGAGAGGAGCAGGAGTCTCCACAGAGGTGGTGGTGCCGGGAGTGTGAGATACAAGAAGCGGAGCTACGTGGGGCTGGGCAAAAGGTGGGAGGTTCTCCTTGCCCTCTGAGTCTGGGGACGAGGCTCGTGCCTCCACGGTCCTCCCCCCAGCAGCGTGCTCCTCGGTCGGGGAGATGGTCTTGGCTCTGGAGCTGGTGGTGGTGCCCATGTAGCTCTGGCGAGGCGCCCGCATCAGGGGCTCCTTGTCCGGGCAGGGCTGCGGGGGCCTCGGGGCGGCGCTGGAAGGGGGAGGCGCAGAGGCCTCGCTGTTCAGGGAGCAGGACTGAGACCTCAGGGTCTTGTCAGTCACATCTGCCATGAAGACACAGCAGGGTGAAAAACGGCAGCGTTTCTCAATCTAGCGGCCAGGGCCCTTTTAAGGCCAGCCAGTAGAGATAACGGTCGCTGGGGGAACCACACCTGGGTTGTCAGAGTTACAACTATGTTTTCTACAGCAACACATTTCATGTTTAACCTACAGTTCAGTAGACTACACCAGTTAGCAGACAACTGTGTAACTGTGGGAACAAGCCAAACAAACTCTGTGTTTATGATCATCTGCAATTCTGGTAGATGGATTTCTTGGCCTGGTGTAGCTTCTTTACGGATGTCAAACTGTCAAATGCAATTTTCTATGCCGTTATTCAAATTCAAGTTCTTAAAATGATGAATAGAAGACACAACACCCGAGTGCCCCCTATTACCCAGCTAATCACCGTGGAGGGTAATCAGAGCGGGCTGTCATCACCGTAGGTGGAGCAAGCTAGCCAGTGGGATCCAGGACACACACACACACACACACACACACCTTCCAGAGCGTCTCTCCAGTGTAACACGGATATGGTTCTACGGCTGGGTGTTGGGGGACGGGTTCTGGGGCTCTGCTGGACCAGCTGGGTTAACGAGGAGCGCCTCTTTAGAGACGCTGGATGACACTTCACATCTCTCACTGGGTTGTTACAAATCACCCAGGACACACCAGATGACAAAAAACAGGCAGACAGTGTGTCAAGCAGACAGACACACCAGCTCACATCAAGCAGAGTTCTTTATATTATTGCGTCAACCAGCCGACAAAAATGAAAAGAAAACAGGCGGACAATCGCATGTCACCATTACGACAGCACACCACACACCCCGTCCGGACCGTTACGACAGCACACCACACACCCCGTCCGGACCGTTACGACAGCACACCACACACCCCGTCCGGACCGTTACAACAGCACACCACACACCCCGTCCGGACCGTTACGACAGCACACCACACACCCTGTCTGGACCGTTACAACAGCACACCACACACCCTGTCTGGACCGGGACTCACCTGTGTTTTGGATGTCCTCTGGAAGAGATTCTGAGACACCACTCTTTGTGACCTGCTTCAAGTTGACCTGTAGATGAACAGACCTTTTTTTTTTTATCACATTAGACATTAGAGTTGAAATCGTACATTCAAATAATACAGTTCACAGCAAATGTACAGTAGCAGTCACGCTTACAGACATGAGTGTGTAAAACATGTCTGTGAAAGGCTAGTATCGCCCAACAGATTAAACAATTTAGGCTCTATGCATGACTTCATCTGAATTTGGAAACAGCCATTGAACAGGACTTCAGTGGGAACTGTGGAAACTAAATAAAAATAGGCACCGTGTGTTAAGGATCCGGTAAGTACCTGGGTGGTGCTCAGGGCGGAGGCTGTGGAGGTGTCAGGAGAGGTGATGCTGGGCTCCTCGGTGATGTTGGGAGGAAGAGGACGCTGGATGGTGGGAGGACCACTAACACACCAAATACAAACAGCAAAGTGTTACCCCCTCGCCCGGGTACGACGGTGCGACCAGGTCATGTGGTTTTGGTACTGACGAGGTCATGTGGTTTTGGTACTGACAGGGAAATGTTGTGGTGGTACCGATGAGGCAATGTGTTGCTGGCACTGACGAGGTAATGTGGTGGCACTGACGAGGTAATGTTGGAGTTGTACCGATGAGGCAATGTGTTGCTGGCACTGACAAGG
>JACXGK010009439.1:7823-20106 GCA_016801125.1 Novumbra hubbsi
CAGGCATACAGACAGACTAAACAGACAGACAGGCATACAGACAGACTAAACAGACAGACAGACAGACTACACAGACAGACAGTTATACAGACAGACTAAACAGACAGACAGGCATACAGACAGACTAAACAGACAGACAGGCAGACAGACAGACTAAACAGACAGACAGGCATACAGACAGACAAAACAGTCAGACAGGCAGACAGACAGACTAAACAGACAGACAGGCAGACAGACAGACTAAACAGACAGACAGGCATACAGACAGACTAAACAGACAGACAGGCAGACAGACAGACAAAACAGACAGAGGCAGACAGTAAAGCAGACAGACAGGCAGACAGTAAAACAGACAGACAGGCAGACAGACAGACAGTAAAACAGACAGACAGACAGTAAAACAGACAGGAAGACAGGCAGACAGACAGACAGTAAAACAGACAGACAGACAGTAAAACAGACAGACAGGCAGACAGACCGTAAAACAGACAGGCAGACAGACAGTAAAACAGACAGACAGACAGTAAAACAGACAGACTGGCAGGCATGGCTATTTTCATCATTAAAGCCTGCGGGTTGCCCACTGTGGGTGTGTGATACCATGCAGATTAAATGGAAGGCATTGAGGCCTGTGGTTTCCAGGCAGGGCACACGACGCTCAGGAACTCACT
This sequence comes from Novumbra hubbsi, assembly GCA_016801125.1. NCBI lineage: Eukaryota > Metazoa > Chordata > Actinopteri > Esociformes > Umbridae > Novumbra > Novumbra hubbsi. Next base: position 8,495 of record JACXGK010009439.1, read on the forward strand.
GGGGCTTTGACGCACGGGCACCACACAGAGATCTGAGCGCCTGTGGTCGGTCCTGACCAGGGGAAGCAGTGTGGCCCAGATCACCTCAGGACTTCACCATCACACCCTCCCAGCCTGGCAGCCACAGCCTCCTGCTTTAGTCCCCTGCTCCCCCGCTCGGTCCCCGCTCTGTCCCCGCTCTGTCCCCTGCTCCCTTGCTCTGTCCCCGCTCTGTCCCCTGCTCCCTTGCTCTGTCCCCGCTCTGTCTTTGGTTGAACACTTTCAACATACTTTCCCTACTCTTATTCAAACAAATTCCATTCGGTGGGAGACTGGAGAAGTGGAAACATTGAACCCTAATCATCTTAGGGGCTGTCATACACGCTCAGAGATAAGAGTTTTACCACCATAACCCAACTCTGTGCACCCCTCTCTCTGACTTGACCTCCTTTCGATTTCTCTGTTCACTCCTCCTGTCCACCTTCCTCTCCAACTCTCCATTTCTCTCTACATCTCTTTATATCTTACTCTCCAACTCTCCATTTATCTCTCCATCTCTTTATAGCTTTCTCTCAATTCTCCATATCTTTTTATCTTCCTCTCCAACTCTCCATCTCTTTATATCTCCCTCTCCAACTCTCCATATCTCTCTCCATCTCTTTATATCTCCCTCTCACACTCTCCATATCTCTCTCCATCTCTTTATATATTTCTCTCCAACACTCCATCTCTCTCTCCATCTCTTTATATATTTCTCTCCATCTCTCTCTCCATCTATTTATATATTTCTCTCCATCTCTCTCTCCATCTCTTTATATATTTCTCCACAACTCTCCATCTCTCTCTCCATCTCTTTATATCTTTCTCTCCAACTCTCAATCTCTCTCTTCGTGTCTTTATACCTTTCTCTGAATCTATTGACTTACTAAGAGCTCCTTTCAGCATTCTGCAGTGAGAGGTCTTGAGTGTGATGCCTCCAAAATATGTTTTCCATCCCTGTAGGGTTTCTAAAAGGCCGACTAAATAGTATAGCTGTTTATATAATTGGGTCAAGCACACCGTCAACATTGACTGCTTCTTTCTGAGATGGTCAGAGGCTGAAGTTACAGTGTGGGTCAGAGACTGAAGTTAGACACTGAAAGCATCTATTTATGCAGTGTGCACAGCAAACCATCATATAAATGTAACTACTGTAGCTATGAACTTTGAATGGTAAATGAACATATTTGAGAGCCCCACGAGTTCAGTCCTGCTTTCGGGCATTCATGGAGATCCCCCTAGTTTGTCGATAAAAAATGTCAAGGACTTTATAAATGGAAGAATTCAACAGAGAACAATTGTACTTTAAATTCCGACTAAATGCCATTTCTTCACAATGAAAGTGTTAATTGGCACATCCTTTCCCTCCCCCCGAGGTTCCAGGTGTTGAGATACGAAGACGACTGTTCACCTGAACAGCTGCGACCCCTGACCTCCAAGAAGTATGTGGTAGCCCTTGTTGACCCACCCAGAGCTGTGAGGGAGAAAAGGGCCTTTCATCACACAACGAACAGAGCATGAAGCCTGAACAGGTATCCTCAGGTACCCTTTGATTAAGTCAGTGGTTCCCAATCTTGGTCCTGGGGACACCAACACCACCCTGGTTTTGCCCCAATGCTCACACTCCCTTGGTCCAAGATTGGGAAGCACTGGATTAAGGCAACAATGCACACTACAAGATTTTCATTCAGATTAACAATATTTTTTAAAGATTTGCACGGGCAATAATTATTTTATTTATGTCAAGATGGGAAAATGTAAGTTGTAGCTTGTTACATTCCAAAGCAAACCTCTTCCAAAGATGCCACACCGATCACTGGTGCAAATACATTACATTTACCAGTTTACAATCACATGAGCACTGACACTTCTAGGATGAGAAGTGAAAAGAATATTCCAGACCCATTTGTTAAAAGACACCTGCAGATATTCACCAGATAAATGAATGACATATGTTTACACGCGTGAAAGATTTGCTAGCTAACTCTACCTTTTCTGAAATAAATGGCTTGCAAAGTTTGCTTTTTAAACATAAAGCCTGAAAATAAATTAGTTTATAACTCAGCAACAATAAATAGCTAGCTTTTATTCCACATAAAGTTTGACTGGCTGGCACAGCTATATTAGCCAGCTTTGTGATATACGTTTTTTCAGCTCATTTATTAAAAAGGCACCTCCACATTAGCTGCTGAAGTGGTTGAGAGTAGATAAATTCCCTAGATTAATAAACTAATCTCAGTTTGGAGGTCGTATGTTGGTCACATGTCTAGGCTCTGCACACTGTGGGCAAGTGTTGCACCTTTAGCAACACTTGCCTGCAGTGTTTGTTGTCGATGTTATTTCAATCAAATCACTGTCTTGACAACTCTTTTTAATGTGTATGGGCCTCATAACATCACCACAAAACACATGGAACCACATGAAACACATGTTTTTGGTGAACTTGGTTTGTTAATAAACTTCGTCCTTGTATTACATTATATTGTGTAGTTATATACATATATGTAGTAATGTATAGGTAATCAATATCATGTCGTACTGTGTTACTACAGTGTAAATACAGAGCAACTCCTGGCACCCCCCTCTGTTTAGCTGAGGCAGTTCTAGTAGTACAACACCAAAACAACGTCACCCCTTGTTCCCACCGAAAGGGGACGAGTGTACCTTGTGATAAGGTTCGGCAGAGCTCTGATAGGCAGCGCTAACACGGTCCTTTATCATGTGTTATGTGGCCCTCCAGGACAGTATCAAAGGAGCCCTGCTGCTCCCGGCCCCCAGCCAGGGCCTCTTTCGGTAGTCTGACCTCCCAGGGGCTGCTGGGGCGGAGTGGATAGTGGAGGAGGTGGGAGGAGGGGGAAGCCGCCTCGGGCCTGTCTCCTGCTGGTCTACCCTGAAGACTCCTGGGTGAAGCATCACAGTCCACCTGCCTGTGTTCTGCCGCTACGCCCCGATCCCTGCTAGTTAACACTCCTCGGGAAAGACAGTCTGCAGATCGCTGGTGTTGCCCCGGCACCCTGGGAGCTTTGCATAGTCCACTTTGTGTTCCTCGTCTCTGTGGCTGGTTACTGGCTGGCCAGTCCCCCAATACAATGTGTGGGACTATGGGGAAAAACAGAATTAACAAACCATTTCGACTGGGCCATTTGGAATATTTTATCTCATCTCATGAATATGGCTAGTTAGAGCCAATGGAGAGGAGCTGTTTATAGCAAAGAACTACCCTGCTAGGGAGATAAGAACAGAGACAAGTCCTCTCACCTTCCTCTCCAGACGAGATAACACAAGGCCCTTTGATCTACAGGCCCTGGAGGGATCCGGACCTATGGAGAAGAGATGGGAAGAGGCGGAATAGTGGGTGAGATAGATGGATGTGATTGAGAGAGAGAGATCATAGGCTACGGCTCGAGGCGCTATGTGGTGGAGGCCCCTAACAGAGGGATCCAGGGCCCGTCACACAAAGACCAGAGAAACGCACACAGAGAATTGCACCGAGAAACACACAGACACACACAGAACATGCCTCTGAATTCCTCAGCTTTGCTCACCAAAGCATTCTTTTGAGGCTTTAGCTGCTCCTCAGCCACTGCAGAAGTGTGTGTGTGTGGGGGGGGGGCTAACAGCGATGGAGGAGGGTGGTTTTTACAACACAACACAACGCCCTACGATGTTGTAACCCGCAGAGAGAGCGAGAGAGAGAGAGAGAAACCGGCAGCCTGTCTGTCTCCATTTCTCCCCCTTTAATTGGAAACACCACTGGAGCTCAGATACGACGGAACAGAGACAGACGGCGTCACAGTAGCCTGAACTGCCAGAGCATGTGCACACACACACACACACACACACACACACACACCCCGCTTCTTGTGACAGTATCTCAACCAGGCCACCGGCTTGGAGACGGGGGCCAACCTTCACAGTGACCTGGAAAAGCTCTTGGTGACCTGGCACCTCCATGGCACCGTGCTCTGAAACCACTCACTGGTTTATCTGCCCAATGCCATTTCCATAGTGAGGTGGACCAGCAGCAAGGCTCTGGGACAGAGGGAGCCAGCGTTCTCCGGCCAACAGATAGGAGCTCTATGGAGGAGGAAAATGGTGGCCTGAAATAAATAAGATTGTTATTTAGAGATGAAGGAACCAGCAGCTAGCTGTTGGGTATGTGGGTATTGATGCACTACAGTATGGTCCTATCTGTCACGTCGCCCCCTGGTGGCGGACATTCCTCCTGTTGCGTGGCACCCCTACGTTTGACGTCGCCGGTCTTCTAGTCGCCATCGTGTGTGTTTTGTCCTGTTTTCCCCCTTGTCCTGTGAACGCACCCCTCCCTAATCCTCCACACCTGTCGGTAATTACCTGAGTATTTAACTCCCTGTGTTTCTAGTCTCAGTGTGCGTTATTGTCAGCTGTTACATGTTTGTATCGTTCCTGTGTATTCTAGGCCCAAGTGGCTGGTTACCGTATTTCTCTGTGCATGTTGCACACGACTTGGATTACTACAACCTTCTATGTGTTGGTGCTTAAATGAAGGCTTTTCTAAGGTTTCCCTGCACCTTGGTCCTCATTCGTTCAGTACCACGTCACATTATCTCCGTCAGGAGTGTAAGAACCTCATTAATATCTGTTCATGCTCAATCTACTAACACGACCGTGAACTTTTTTTCCAACTCAATGTATTTTGTTAATGTTCGATACAATGTGACACTTGTCTTTTGCAAGGTCGAAACCATGTTTTTATGCTCCCCCAGTCTGAGACTGTCCTGTTATTCTGTGCTCTTTTTATATGCTATGGCAGTGCGAAGGGTGTAATTAAATGCATTTATCTGCTGATAGAGTCTATAAGTAACTGTAAATAACAAGAGCAGATGGGCCTGAAACAGAGTAGAACCACTATACGGCCTGAGGTGAGGGGGTGGAGGGGTGGCTTATCATTTAAACAAGACCACGTGTTTACCTTCGCCTTGTCATACATTTAGTGTCATTGCTGTGCTTGGGTTGTGTAATTGCAGTAAACCTTTTACAATGTCCAGAGTACACTTGAAGTGATTTGCTGCCGTTGTCCTAGATCCCTTTCTTAAGATAATTTAGAGAAACTATGATTTTTCTTGCCAAAATTACATAATACAAGTAATTTCTACTGGTAAATGTGTGTTAATGTAAAATGTGTGTGGGATAGCCCAGTATAAAGTGCTATATATATATATATATATATATATATATATAAGTATACTGCGTAACCGGCATGTACAAAACATCCGTTGCCCTCAAGTAATTCACTAGACCAATGGTGAAAATGAATGAATTTGCTTGTCAAAGAGATATAATCATTAGAACAAGGTACTTCTACTCCTAAATGTGTGTTATTGTCCTAGGTGGTTGGCGTAGTATGAGCAGGAGAACAGTGAAAACCCCGAACAAGAGTTTATTCATTAGGTCTGTTGTGGCCACATCTGGGTGTGTTGGCTAAACAAAAAGTAAACGGGCACTTTTCCACATTTGCTTGTAATATGTATAGCCAGGCATAGAAAACCACATGGACCTAAAAAAAGGATCTATTTCAAACTGCTAAACATTATTACTCTTTTATACACCAGTCGCCATTTTTTTAGAGACACGGTATCAACGTTCACAATGAAGTCAAAATAGCACATTTTCTCAGTCTAGATTGTTCTGACGAGATCTTGTATTCTTATCACACCAGTGCATCATTGCCAACAGTAGAAATTGGTTCATTAAATAGGTAAGCTACACTATGTTAAAATATATAATTTATAGAAAAACAATTGCTTACAATTTAAACACAATACCCGATAACAACACTGCAAAAACATGTTTTATTTTTAGGTTTTCCAATTAAGTGAAATATCTCACGCAGCCTACGTGCAGCTTACCTACGTAGTCAGACCCATTGCTCTAACATTCCAAACTGAGACGGATCTTAAGATGTCTCTTGAACTTGATTGGAGCACACCTGTGGCAAAAGCAATTGATTGGACAGGATTCAGAATGGAACATGTCACAATTAGGTACACACTTCACAGTGCATGTTAGAGTAAAAACCAAGCCATGAAGTCAGAGGAAGTCTCCGTAGACCTCCAATATTGTTGTAGAGAGTGTCAGGGATCAACTCTCATAGTGCTCTCGTGAGGCTTCGTGAAGGCTAAGTATAAATGTGTTTTGTCTTCAGTCATTTCATCAGCTTAACTGTGATGATAGACAATACTGCTGTACAAACACGAATGGACCACCAACGCAGTGGAAGGGAGGAAGTGTCCAATAAGAACTTCCTACAGGAGGTCTAGGGTGACCTCCGAAAATGAACCTGTGGACTGGTCAGTCAGATAAGGTGGACTGGGCAGCCAGACGTTGTGCAAAAATAGTAAAGTGCACTCAAGTACTGAAGTCTTTCTAGTATGATACAGAATAACACAGATGTTTTATGAGTGTTTGTTGTGTGTGTCAGGCTCCAAGATGGCCCCACTTCAGAATGATCAGAGTGCATCTGTCTGCCCTGTGGATTGGACTCCAGAAGCAGATGACAGGATCCTAACAAAATAGCAGAAGCTCCACCACCACCTTTACATAGCATGCAAACACACACAAACACATGCAAACATACACACATACTCCATCTGACACACGTCCCTTTCTCTCAGTGCCCCCTGACAGGAAAAATAAACTTGACCTGCGTATCCTGCTGAGCTGTGACCCCCCCCCCCACCTCGCCAACCCCCATCCGTCCTTCTCTCACTCCTCCCTTCTCATCCTAACAGTGTCCACCAATCCCCCCACACTCGTCACCCCACCCCCAGGATGGGCCGGCAGACCCTGTTTACCCAGGTGCATGGTGGGTCAAGGCTCAGAGGGGAGCAATTCTCTGTTCTATTTCCAATACCCTTTCTTGCCCGGGCCACACTGGCAGGGGACTAGATGACACGCATAGTGGAATTTCTTTTGTTCAAACCGTATTGAATTATTTAAAAACAGAAATGCAAAGAAGATATGACTTAGGCCTTTTAATGTAATATAGTAGAATACCTTACTGAAAAATTTATTTTGGCTGAAAACATTTGCAATACTGCAGTGAGCACCTAAGCTAACTTTTTTATATGGCCTATTATCAATGTTTTTGTTGGCATTTTAGTTGTAGAAAATACTTTGTCATTGTTTCAACCACATTTGCTATTGATTGCAACACATTAACATTAGATAGCAGTGGATTAACAGGCATAGGATAAGGCCACATGTCAAATGTGTGAACTGACCCTTTTGGGCACTAGCTAGCCAGCCTCGAAGATGGGATGTTACTTGCCCAGTTTATATAGTTGTGTATGTGAGGTGAGCACACCACAGAATGTACTTCATTATCTAATGAGACCACTTGCATGTCATGACATTGACTGTAATAAGGGGGTATGAGGTACATATATCCTTTGAGATCAGTACTATATACACATATATCACAAAATGTGTAAGATCATCAGGTCATACAATGGCAAGGACCTTAGCATAGACTCAGCGGCACAGTGCTGGATTAATCCTTTAAATCCATATGAGTCCATCACCCTGTGGGTGATATAGAGTTTGGTTATGTCATTATGTGTCACTTGATTCCGTGATGTTTGTTTTAGCCACAGCCTTTTTCTTTCATTGTATTCAGCAAAAACTTGGCAAAATAACCCATTTAAATAAACACTTTAAACGCTTCACCAGAATTCTTGATTTGCGGTCTTCTCTTTAGATGTGGGGAATCCTAACGAGACAGATGTCATTAAGGCGTCTGCAAATATTGAAACCTGTGTGATACTAAGGCGTGGTACGCATCAATCAAAAGGATCTAGGCATGTTCAGCTCAGACACATAGAGACACATAGACAATCGCTACAACCACATGGTTGGATCTACAAACTCCATTCTAATAAGCAACACGTGGATGCAGGCATAAGAAACATAAGCGGCCTCTTAGTGGCCCCCTACAAAAATGGTGCTTATGGCCCCCAAACGGCTGGGGCCGCCACTGTGTGGAAGTGTTCTGTTCTGCTGCGAAATGCCAACAAGACATACTGTTAACAAAATGCTAAGCTAAGGAGAAAATCACCATCATTAGGTACACTACCGGTTGGAGATTAAAAATCAAGTTCTATGTTCAGAAAAGCCTCTGGAACCTTGTAGACAGTAGATGGCAGATTTGATTCATGTCAATTTAGGGAAAGTCCTGCAGACTTCAACATAACATAGAAGTTCTCCCCTAGACTCTTTATTGTCTCTTTTTCTGACAACAGTAACATACAAATTAAAGAAAATATCCAAAAACACATATTATGAACCTTCCTGCAACAAATTTCCAAATGACTAACTATCTTTGACAAGAACATGCTGATCATTATTTGATAGGTTGTAAGGAAGAGTTGTAAAGTTCCTGATTTAATGTGTTTTCATTTAGAAGATCTCTCTATCTGTCCGAACCTGTCATGTTCTTTTTATTTTTTAATTGTTGTTGAAGCCTACATTAAGTAAAGGTCATGTCCTTGAACCTGTCTTTTTCTGACAACATTTTTAGTACTGACATTCCATTTGATATTCTTAATGTACTTAAATTAAACCACGAGGTTTTGCCTTATATTTAGTCCACTTGTGATATTATGTTCATTTAAAAAAAGGAATACATTGTAGGAAAAGGGATTAAATAAACGTCTGGTTGCTGGCTGGCTTACTGGGTCTCACAACATATAAGCCCAGTGTTGGTGTTCCCCAGAGCAGTGACCACCTTCCACAGGGTGGAATATGTCCACTACGTGCAGCCTAACATAATGGTGCGTTGTCCCAGTGCTGACATGTACATCTCAATCCATCCATTCATCCCCGGGGCTTGGTGTGTGTGTGTGTGTAAGCCACAGTGTCTAACGCTAACCTAATAAGTTCAAGGCTCTTTCATCACCAAACATTTCTCCTGTCTATTGAACAGTAACCAATCTAATAACAGTTGCCGGGCTGAGGGGCTTTAGCTTTTCAAATCCTGTCTTACTGTGTAAGGTTTGTGTCGTTCAGGGCAGCCAGTTGTTTTATACTCCAGTCAGTTCTCCAATGTTAACAATACAGCCGGCTGGAAAAGGAGCAAAAGTTCACAGAAGAGAGAGTGAGACAGTGGTGGGAGGGAGGGAGGGCTGAGAGTGAAAGGAGGGAGGGAGTATGGAATGAATGAATGGGTGACCCTCAGAGGAGAGGTGAAAGGTGGTGAAGAGCTTAGAGGATCCATCAGTCCCATCTGTATCAGCTTCAGTGTGAGATCCATGTGGGAGGGAGAGGGGGGGTGGGGGGGAGGAGGTAGACATGGGTGGGAGTCTCCCAGGTTCCCACACTCCAGAGAAGTGTTCCCCAGAGGCCCCGGGCAGAAGGGTGTCGGTAGGCCACGCAGCCTGAACACGGTCAACACTTGACAGCCCGTATGGTTAGTACATACCTCAACGAATGACCTGTTGGCGGGTAACCAAAGTGGCGTATTCCCGCACCATTACACTTTGCTGATAGTAGTCATGATTCCAGTTGCTTTGTGAATAATTCCCTTCCTAATTTAGAACCCATTAGGAGTTTGGGATTATATTCATTCTGTCGCCCCTCCCCAGATGCTAACAACTGCTTTACAATCAGGGGGATGACAAAAGGTGTTAAAAATGCTGACCAACAACAAGGAAAACATTTGCAATATAGCTGGACGCTACCACATAAATGGAATGTGTAGAACACGTGGCTCACTGTGAGGGCAGGGCTGATGAACAACACAAAGGGGTTTGAGTGGCAGTGGTTATTTTTAGACCATTTGTAGCAATATTAATCATTAATACATTTAGATCATTTTGAATGTAAAGCGGATGTGAAAATAAAGTAGGAAACCACATATGGTGTCACTGGGGACAGTAGGACATCACACTCATAGAGACACTGGGGACAGAAGGAAATTGCACATATGGAGACACTGGGGACAGTAGGACATCACACACAAGGAGACACTGGGGACAGAAGGACATCGCACATATGGAGACACTGGGGACAGTAGGACATCACACAAATGGAGACACTGGGGACAGTAGGACATCACACATGGAGACACTGGGGACAGTAAGACATCACACACATGTGGACACTGGTGACAGCAGGAGACACTGGGGACTGTAGGACATCACACACGTGGAGACACTGGGAACAGTATAACATCACACACATGGAGACACTGGGGACAGTAGGACATCACACACTTGGAGGCACTGGGGACCGTAGGATATCACACACATGGAGATACTGGGGACAGTAGGACATCACACACTTGGAGGCACTGGGGACAGTAGGGCATCACACACTTGGAGATACTGGGGATGGAAGGACATCACACACATGGAGATACTGGGGACAGTAGGACATCACACACATGGAGATACTGGGGACAGTAGGACATCACACACTTGGAGGCACTGGGGACCGTAGGACATCACACACTTGGAGGCACTGGGGACAGTAGGACATCACACACATGTGGACACTGGGGACAGAAGGACATCGCACATATGGAGACACTGGGGACAGTAGGAAAGTAGGACATTGACCTGTAAGTCCTGGATTGCTTGTGGATCAAGGGATATTTAGGATGACAGAGAAGCAAGAATCAAGGAGAGGGAAGGGAAAGAAGGCTTGAAAATAAAGAGAGAGATAGAGAACAGTGAGGAAGGGAAAGAAGGCTTGTAAATAAAGAGAGAGATAGAGAACAGTGAGGAAGGGAAAGAAGGAGGGAAGGGTTGTAAATAAAGAGAGAGATAGAGAACAGTTAGGAAGGGAAAGAAGGGAAAGAAGGCTTGTAAATAAAGAGAGAGAGAAGAGTGAGGAAGGGAAAGAAGGAGGGAAGGGTTGTAAAAAGAGAGAGAGAGAGAACAGTGAGGAAGGGAAAGAAGGCTTGTAAATAAGAGATAGAGAACAGTGAGGAAGGGAAAGAAGGAGGGAAGGGTTGTAAAAAAAGAGCGAGATAGAAAACAGTGATGAAGGGAAAGAAGGAGAGAAGGGTTGTAAATAAAGAGAGATAGAGAACAGTGAGGAAGGGAAAGAAGGAGGGAAGGGTTGTCAATAAAGAGAGAGAGAGAGAGAGAACAGTGAGGAAGGGAAAGAGGGAGGGAAGGGTTGTCAATAAAGAGAGAGAGAGAGAGAACAGTGAGGAAGGGAAAGAGGGGAAAGAAGGCTTGTAAATAGAGAGAGAGAGAGATAGAGTGAGTGGGGCACTAACATGTGGTTCTAATTTCACGGCTGTGGACGGAGGAGTGCGGGCGGATGCAGAGGCAGGAACCAGCACGCGATCTGCAGACATTAATACCTCCATAACAGCCACATACACTTCAGAGCAGGAAACCGCTGATTGTTCTTTGACTCTGCCTTCTCTCCCTCACCGTCTCTCCTCTCCATCTATCCATCTTTCTTTGACTCTGCCTTCTCTCCCTCACCGTCTCTCCTCTCCATCTATCCATCTTTCTTTGACTCTGCCTTCTCTCCCTCACCGTCTCTCCTCTCCATCTATCCATCTTTCTTTGACTCTGCCTTCTCTCCCTCACCGTCTCTCC
>JACXGK010009440.1:0-20098 GCA_016801125.1 Novumbra hubbsi
TTATACATCCGAGTCAGAATTTTAACTATTTACACCTTATATGGGATCTACTGTACATATGTAATGTATGTTTTAACTTTTGCCCTTTTCTGGCCTCCAAATCAATTATGATTAACAAATTACAAAAACAAAATGGGGCCCTCCATTTCATTTCAAAATCCGGATGTGGCCCCCGAGCCAAAATATTTGCCCACCCCTGCTCTAGAGAGTAATTCAGTGTCATGCCATCTCAATTATCGTAATATGGCTATGTAGAGTTTTATGCCCGTTCATGCTATTGCCTTTCTACCCTTTGTTGGTGTGACTTTGTAGTTATAAAGCTTTATCTTGTGACTATTTGCATCTCTCCTATATGGCCCATTTGCTCTGTTGTACGGTACAGTGACTGTGGCTCAACTACCATGGTGCTCTTGTGCCCCAAAAACTCTGCGTTTTATTCATCTAAGGACCAGAAGCTGGGGGCCAATGTCTTCTCATCAGCTGATGGCAAATTATCTTTGGTGTACTTTGATATCCACACTGGGGCTGGAATGTGTGCCATATAGGATGGGGAAATGGATGAAGAACATTTGTTAATCTTCTGTTGGGCTGAGTTTCCGACATCGACAGTCATTTATTGAAGTGCCCTCCTTTATATCAATTATATATTTGTTTTAGTTTTTATACCATAATATACATGTTTGTTTGAAAATGATAACGTGATGATTTCATGATGGCATCTTTTAAGTATTGGATCTATTTATCACATGAATGGATGTCTCATTTTAGGGTTACTGTTGTGTGCCGTGACAGGAAACCATCAGCGGCAGAATTATGTGATGACCCCTTTATTCACCTTTATCCACCTTTATCCTTCATTCATATCTTTGTCACCAAGTGAACAATGTGCATTTGCAGGAGATAATCCTATCTGTGCGCCTGCACACATCATACACATGTACATACAGTCATGTGCACACATCATACACATGTACATCCAGTCATGTGCACACATCATACACATGTACATACAGTCATGTGCACACATCATACACATGTACATACAGTCATGTGCACACATCATACACATGTACATACAGTCATGTGACACAATTAGGACACCCCATGAAATATTTAGTTTGTTTTTAAGAAATAAGGATAGATCAATATTTGTTCTTCTTTCAAACAATATCTATAGATAAAGTAATGGAACCCCCAAAAATGACATTTTAACTAAATGTATTTAACCATTTACAAAGATGCTATTTCATACTGAAGAAACAATTAGGACACCATATGCCCTAATAGCTGGTATTGCACCCTTTGGCTGAAATAACCTCAATAAGACATTTGCTTTAACTGTCTACTCTGACATCGACTGGGAAAAACTTTTTACCACTACTCCTTGCAGAATTCTTTCAGCTGTGTGATGTTTGAGGGGTTTCTTGCATGCACAGCCCGTTTCAAATCACCCCACAGCATCTCAATAGGATTAAGATCCGGGCTTTGACTTGGCCATTCCAGAACTCAACTTTTATTTACATTTTATTAATGTCTGTTAGTAATTAGGATTAATTTACCCATTACAATATCTCTGAACCTCTCTTGTTTAAGCTTCAGACACTAAAGCAACTTTGTTCCACATGGTTATACAATTTCTAAAACCCTTTAACATTCACAACTATGGGAATTTGCATAGATATGCATACTATTTCATAATTTAAGCAACAACAGAATATCTTTTAAATCTTTAGATCAAATGTACTTTGTTTCAGATATATAGACTTTTCACAATAGTACTGCTTAAATATGTATTGTCTAAGAATAAACAAGAATGCATTTGCAAAATTAACATTTTCTTCTAACATTATCTCTTAAACTGCTCTAGCTAAAATGTCCGAACAAACTTTGTTTCATGTTTAGCCAACCCGATTAAAAAATCTTTGATGTGTATTATTATTCATTTGCGTAATTAGCCTTAATTAACTCATCAACAGTACCCAAACTGTTCAAGCTAGAGACTCTAAACGAAGTTGGATTTACATTTCCTTTCTTAGCTGGGTTTACTAACTACTAAGACCACAAATGTGTACAAATGAACAGACAAACTATTTCTTCTGAACTGTTGAAGCTAGACACCAAACCAACAGTATTTTCTGTGGTGTATCCACCCTCCACCCATCCTTATAACTTAAATCCTGGTCACCGGCCTGGTAAGGATGGGTTGCAGATAATGGACATTCACATTTCAAATGGCACACAGGACTCTTTTGTTACAGCCTTGGTCATCTTCTTAAAGATCAGCACATTTAAATCAAGAACAGAGGGAGAACTGTTTAAACGGGAATGCTTGTATTTATGATACAACCACATATAAAATGAAATGCTAAGAACTGACAGATTATTGTCATATATTGTTTAACTGATCTAGCAGTTGCCTGCTAGTTGCCGGAATACATTTCCCTCCATGCTTCCTGAAGCACCTCCCAAAAGTTGGATTGGCTTGATGGACACTTTTTACATATCATACGGTCCAGTTGTTCCCACAACAGCTCAATAAGGTTGAGATCTGGTGACTGTGCTGGCCACTCCATTATAGACAGAATAAAAGCTGACTGCTTTCTCCCTGAATAGTTCTTGCATACTTTGGAGTTGTGCTTTGGGTCATTGTCCTGTTGTAGGAGGGAAATGGTTCCAGTCAAGTGCTGTCCACAAGGTATGAAAACATTTTGTGATAGCCTTCCTTTTTGAAGATCCCTTTTACCCAGTACATATGAAACAATTTCATAGCAATTTCTTGCTTGGAATAACCATATTTCAGAACAAGAATAGACTGATACGTTTCAGAAGACATTGTTTCTGGCCATTTTAAAACCATAATCAATCTCACAATTGTTGATGCTCCATATACTGAACTAGTCAAAGAAGGCCGGTTTTATTGCTCCTTTAATCAGTTAAGCTGTTTTCAGATGCACAATTGCAAACAGGTTTTAAAATGACAATCTTGGATTAGCAAACATAATGTACAGCGCATCCGGAAAGTATTCACAGCGCTTCACTTTTGTTACAACTGTATTCCAAAATGGATTCAATAATTTTTTCCTCAAAATCCTACACACAATAACCCATAATAATAACAGGAACAAAGTTTTTTTTCAAATCTTTTTTGCACTTTCAAATCGATTCCCAGCCCTAATATATAGTAACCTGTATTCTATCTGTAATATCCCTTCTAGAGTTTGTTGACTATGAGCACAACTGAGCCATCCATGGAGACTCTTTAATTGGGGCTAAATTCTAATACCCCATGATATTTGGAGAGTACAATTCGCAACCATCTTAATTTTATACTTAATAACCATCCAGCCATAAATAAGTCTAGATGCCATTAGTATTTTCTTATTGACATAAACCTAGCCAATGTAGTAATAATGTTTAGCGAGAACAACGTTTTGGGAGAATTTATGCTGTCCTGCTATTACAAATTTACAATCACTCGGGAAGTCATTTTGCTCCAAACAAACATAAACCTGTGACCTCCTAACCAAGTGATTGAACAACATGTAGCTGCTGTAGCTGGATAGCCAACTGTGGCCAAATTTACAGCTGAAGCCTAACCAGATAAATTGAGAACTAACAACATTACTGACCATCTAGCCTTGCCAGCTATCTTGACAGCCAGAAGTATCCTTTTGAGATTGTTATCAATACGTAAACAGAAATCTAATCATTTTCTTAGCAATGACATGTCTCTCTTTTACATATTTATGGTTACTTTCAGTTTCTGCATTACACACGTAAATACAAAAAGGAAATTATTTTGTGATTTTTGTGACAGGTTGTTTTTAGCAAGAGGACGGTCTGCAAGGCTGTAGCTTGACGCCTCTCCTTTTTCGATGCACAAGAAATCGTTTTATTGCATCACCTCTCACTAAGCTCAGGTTGCAAAGATTAGGAGGCGCTAGAGTGTGATGAGACAAGTAATGATTTGCCAGTCCCCCCTCCCTTAGTACGGAGCAATGTTAGGCCAATATGCACAGACATAGAGCCGCCCAGTCAAGACTCCCTGATATTGGATCCAGGGTGTAATGCACGCCTCAACACTAAAACAGTGTTTTAGACTGCTGCGCCACTCATGCCTTTGTTGACATTTCATTGTTGTACTGTATTATGTTTCCAACAGTTCCAACCTCACCAACATGGCTCACCATTTACTCTTTCCCTTAGGCACAAGACAGAGCACATTATGTGACTGGCCTGGCTTTCAATCACTTCCTATCTACACAAACCATCCATAGCTTAAGTTCAGGTTAAGAAAAAATGCTTTAGAGCAACGGCACAACCCTGATGTATACTGTGTTCAGCAGTATTGATTGGGACGCTGGAGTCAGATGTCTCTCTTTGAAATATTTACAGAGGGAGAATCATAGAAGATATTTTATATAGAGTTTTTTTTTTGTTGCATGCTGACTTCTGTGTTATACATTTCTTTTGAGTATGTTACGTTGATCTGCGAGCCTACATTTGCACAAATCTCTGTTCATATAGCAGATGCTCTCTCTTGCATAAAAGCCAATGAACCCAGTCATTTTACTGCATGTTAGTGTCTGTGATGTTTTATGCTTGTTAAAAACAAAAATGATATATTTGCCTCTATATTCTTTCATGTTTTTTAAGTGTAACTTCTGAATAAAGATTTAGTACTCATTGTGAATTGATTGGATCATTCTTTTGTTTCCCATTGGATTGTCATGGCTTTGAAGGTTGATCAGAAAGTATGAGAAGCAGTGTAATGTGGTGGTTTTCAACTAGTGTGCTGTGGCAGACTGTTCTGCCATGAGGAAGTCTTGTGTGTGCCAGAAAACTAAAAATGGCAAAGTCACAGAGTTAGACTGCGTCAATGTGACTCATGAGCACCATTGCATGGCACATGATTACATGTCCAAAAGTGCCACATTGTGTTTCTGGTTGGTTTGAGGTAAACCTGATTCATCCATGAGGTTATTTCAAGTATGGTGCACTCAAGGTGTTATTCTGGGATTATTTGACGGGTGCTCATAAACAGCATATGCCAAGATAACAGCACTTAGAATTGTCTGATGAAGTCTGATGAGGTGGGAAAACACCGGAGAACGGATCTGAAACCATTTATTCATGCTCTGGATCTGTAATGGTTTATTGTTGTTATGGAAGATTTGACAGCCACTCAGTATTAGCCTTTTGGGCAGAGATAGACAGATTCGCTTTGAAAATCTCCTGGTACTTCAGTCCATGTTTTTAGACCTGTGGCTATATTTATTTACCCGTTGTCTAATCTATGAAGGGCTATTCACTTTTTACTGATTTTATCGGTGTGTTTTCTTTGGCTTCCTCATGCGGCTAATGACTAGGAGAGTTTGGTAAATGTTTAATTCTACCTCCCAGGGTTCCAAGGGCTTTTGGTAGCCAAACAACTATCTCACATAGCCAACACCATACTGCACAGTGGGCATAAGGCTTTTGTTTTGCGTTTATATCCCTTTTGTTACACTAAACCCTCTAAAACCCTGTTGTTTGCTGCCAAAAACATCTATCTTTGTCCCGTTTACCTTAAAACACGATTTCAATCATTGTTTCAATATAAATCAGTGTTCATTTGTCGGTCTTAAAAGTAAACGCTTTCTTTTAACAAGATGACCAAATATCTTGTTAGCATGGTTTTGGAGAATTGGTTGACCCGAGGTTTAACTACCTTGCATTTCCCATCCTTGAATCATTGGTGCAGGGGGGCACGTCTTTTCCTGGCAGGATCCAGACAACTTCAAATGATTTAAACCCTTTTATTATTCCCCTGATAGTGAAAAAGGGTATTTTCAGACTATTTTTATATGGTCATTGTCTAGTCTATGAATGTCAACCAACTTTTCACTGATCTGAGTTTGGAATATGTTTAATTATACCTCAGTGAGTCAGAAGGTTCTATATGACCATTTGGTAATGAGTCAGATGAAATGTAATAAAATAAATAGGTTTTGGTTTAAGTTTGGGTGATGAGAATGTTTATGGTTGCCAATAATCATAACACATTTTTTCGAGAAAAATAGACATTTTTAGTTTATTGATTGGGAATTTGTTTTTTGTTGAATAATTTTTTAACTCATATGTGTAATGTAACATCAAACTGGTAAACATTTACATTTTGTCATAGATTTTTTTTCTATGACAACTTAATTAAAGTGGCCAATTATTTGGAAGGTACTGTATATCCATAGCATCTGTCAACACTGCTTAGTAAATGTGGTTGGGAATCATTAAAGGGTTTCAATGTTCAAACTTTGTTTCAGATGTTTCAGAGATGTACACTGATTCATGAGATGTTTCAGGAACACTCAATACCATTTGAAATGCTAATATGGTGTCTATTTAGCCTAACAATTTGTAAAATTATCTTGCAGAAGAAGAAAAAATATATTCCAAAGTTGGGATTTCATTATGCGGAGACAGGTTTTCTGTTTACATGGACTTTGGTCCTATATTTTCTCTTCAGTCTCTGCTGGAAACAAGCACACCAATAACATGGGCCTGCCACCACAACACTTGCATTTACTCCTCATTACTGGACTTAGTATGACAAAGTGAGGAGGAAGCTCATATTTAGAAATCCACTCCAAATCGTCTATTATTCATTGTCCATCCACATCATTAATTGACACCGCAGGATAACAAAGTAATACTGTAAATGTTATAAAATCTGTTTTTAAAAAGGTTTTCAAATCCAATGCCACACAACAGAACAAACTGTACCATTAAGGTATGGTGTTATGGTAGCTTAAGGTATGGTGTTATGGTAGCTTAAGGTATGGTGTTATGGTAGCTTAAGGTATGGTGTTATGGTAGCTTAAGGTATGGTGTTATGGTAGCTTAAGGTATGGTGTTATGGTAGCTTAAGGTATGGTGTTATGGTAGCTTAAGGTATGGTGTTATGGTAGCTTAAGGTATGGTGTTATGGTAGCTGCAGCATGTTATCGGTTTGTTTGACATCGGCAGAGACATGGGAATATTTAATTATAAAAAAGGAGTTAATGCAACTGAGAGGAATGCATAGGGGTTTGAGAAATCAAATCTCTGCTATTGTATTATATTCCATAGTGTAGCAGAAGATTTGGGATTGACTCTCCAGTGACCAGGTCAGCGATAATGAGGCATTATACCATCAGTATATATAATTGGGTTAAGACCACTCCTTCAGACAGATCCTTTCATTTAACAGCTATTGTGCGATAGTGTGGAAAAGCATCTGTTTCCATGGTTACGGTGACTTGCAAGGATGTCTGTGTTTTGAGAAAACAAGCGACAGAGGTGTGTGTGTTGAACAGTGGAGTGGTGGAGCGCTCTGTACGGAATAGATTATAGTTCATTTTTAATATGATTTCTTACAAATGTTTTTGTGTTGCTCAGTACTCACCAGGCTAAATACAATCCAAAACCCTTCCCAGCTAAACACTGTGCTCAAGGCTAAAGCTATGCTGGACAAAGACTTGCACTAAAATCTCTTCTCTATCAACGGTTGTACAGAAGTGAATTAACACTCCTCACAATAATAGATCAGAGGGGTGATAACATAGTATTGAAATTGAAGTAATATTCTAGAACTGATGTCCTGTCTATATTACCATAACTCATGACGTTTAGAAGACCTATTGAACTTGTACTATCTCTGCACTCTGTGGGCTCTGTGTTTTCTGGCCTGGACTTACACAGACACAATTAAAGAGCACTCACAGAGTCGCACACCGATACAATGTGGCATTTAATGGGAAATAGCACATCAATGTAGTGTGTCCGATTGGATTTATGCAAGGAGGCCCAGCTAGGCACCCATTAGACACAGCTAGGGCAGCCAGACAGCCATGGAGGCAGAGTGGAGGAAGCAGAATAGGGCATGCTATTTATTGGTGTGGATTACAGTGCCTGGAAGAAGGCTCTAACAAGAAAATGAATGATTGGAGATGGAGACAGGGAGTTGCTTGGGAGTAATTAGATGTCTCCTCCTCCCCCAGGGAAGAGAATCTACCTTTTATATGCTCCCAGAAACTTCATCTGATGTTTTCTGATGTACTTACAGAGATTGTCTGTTATCATATCTCTGTCTCTCTCCCTCTGTCTCTTCACTTCTTTTCCCTTTCATGCGCATGTGTTTTTCTGTCCTTGCAGAGACCTATTTTCACTGTTCCCTGAACCAGACCCTAGCCCTTGCCCCAACAGTAAAGTAATTACCTAACCTTTATGAATATAACCAAAGTCTAACACCTAATCCCTAAATGTAAATTGTACTTTAAACGTAACCCCTAAGCTATGAATAGACCAAATGTTTTGGTTTAACTATCTAACTTTGTGGCTACGTCTTGTATAGTGATAACAATAAGGATATTCCCATTAAAAGTGATATCTTCCATTTCCTTAACCTGACCTTAAAAACTCTAAACCTAACCCCTAGCTCTTTGCCCATTTTAGGATGTATTGTAATACTGGACTGGTACTGGTGTAGGTGTAAATTCAACATCCTCTGGTATTATAGCCACACAACATTACTTTAGTGGCTATTAGCAGCCCAGCCACCGCAGTAGACTGTGTCCTGTATCAGGTGACGTTTTGAAGGCATGGGCCAAGCAGTACCCATGGTAGTATGGTGAAGGGACGTAAACATCTAATCATTTAGATTTAATTTCATTACTTTAGTTTTGGCACTAAACATTTTCTAAATTCAAATTCCAAGCATGAATTGCCAAAATAGAGTGAGAGAGACTGCTCTCTGGCCTTCATCAAGAAAATGGAGAGAAAGTAATTCAATCTTTTATACCGTAGTGGTCTGAATGAGAATATTGAATATTTCAGTGATACACCAGCATATTCACCCTTATGGAAAGACACATTGAATCATTTTCAAGTAAATGTAGGCAAGAATTATGTCTTTTCTTTGCAACCATGTGGGCTCAGACTACTGTGGAACAAATACTAGACTGGTGTTGTTGTACTTATACCACAGAGATGGGCGATAATCGATTCCATGTGTGCCAGTTACAAAAGGTGTATTTTTGCAATGAATTGTTTACACACATGACACTTTACTAAATCTCCAGGCTTTCATTTTGAGGATTTCAGATATACATTAAAATATATATACAATTGTACAATACAATTGGGTGTGAAGATAAAAGACCACGGAAAGGGCTGTCTAACGCAGCAGATTTGGGAGATACAGGACCACGGACCAGGCTGTCTAAACACAGCAGATTTGGGAGATACAGGACGACGGACAGGGCTGTCTAACACAGCAGATTTGGGAGATACAGGACCACGGACAGGGCTGTCTAACACAGCAGATTTGGGAGATACAGGACCACGGACAGGGCTGTCTAACGCCGCAGATTTGGGAGATACCTGACCACGGACAGGGCTCTGTAACACAGCAGATTTGGGAGATACAGGACGACGGACAGGGCTCTGTAACACAGCAGATTTGGGAGATACAGGACCACGGACAGGGCTGTCTAACACAGCAGATTTGGGAGATACAGGACCACGGACAGGGCTGTCTAACACAGCAGATTTGGGAGATACAGGACCACGGACATGGCTGTTCACCACATTAGACCTCAAAGTCAATGTTGTCACAACTTCGGAATAGTCCAAGACGAGTTTTCCTCATTGCTTTTTTACTCTTGAATCACTCCGGACACCCTGTGGAAGGTACGTGCCTTTTAGACTTAAAAATAAACACTTTGTGCCTTTTCATTTCTGTCCCTGTTTATTTCAGTTAGTTATTCACCCTGCCCAACCATCCCGACTTTACGACTGTTAGTTTTATTTCCGACCTTCCCTGTTCCGCACCACGTCCTGGGTCCCCTGCCTGACACCCGCCAGTTCCAAGCCTGACACAAAGTCTGTTCATTGTGTCACACGGTCATTCTGAGCTGTGAAACATGGCACCTACACAATAAGCATTATGTAACATTTAAATCAAAGAATAGAACAACAAATATACATAACAATGTAAACAATCAAAAGAGTGTTGAATTGGGGTACATTGACAAAACGAAAGAAATATAAAATATTATGAATATAAATAAGTGTAATAGTACCTATTAATGGATCATAAAAATATGTTAATGAAAGTCCTCAGAGCATCTGAAGTGTCCACGTCAGCAAAATGATCATAGCTGCCGTATCAGGTAGTAGTGCAGCCTGAGAGGATGCTTTTCATGGTGCACCTGTAAAAGTTGGTGAGAGTTCGGGCAGACATGCCAAACTTCTTCGTCTCCTCAGGAAGTATAGGCATTTGTGGGCCATTTTTACTGCAGAGTCTGCTTGCCTGGACCAAATGAAGTCACGGGCTTTGATGAACCCACGATGAACTTGAAGTCGGAGCCCCTCCGCTTCTCTCCACCGTTTCATCGATGTGTATCTGCTGCTTCCTGAAGTCCACAATCATCTCCTTAGTCTTGTAGAGGTTAAGGGAGAGGTTGTTGTCCTGGCACCATGTAGGTATTGGACCTGGAAGATACAGGACCACAGCAGACTGGCCAGATAAAAGACCTTGGGCAGGGCTGCCCCACTCAGCGGGAATTCCAGTCAAGAGGGGAGGATGCGTCTCGACAGCAAACCCTGATGAAGCACACATCCAACCACTTCACCCTCGTCAGTGTGAGTACAAAAGGTTCCCCCAAGGAGCACCACAAGGAGAGAATTGTAGGAAACAGGTTCGATGGCTGGGCTTGGCACAACTGGTGTTTCTGTGCCCTACTCCCAGTGAAGCAGATACCTTTTGTAACTCTATTTTTGGTAGAATGCTTTTAAGTTTACATTTTCCAGTGTATTCTCAGCCTGACCAATGATCCTAAAAGAGTGGACTTTTTTATCCAGACAATGTAAAAGCAAATGTATTAGTTCAAAGGTTTAGGCCAATAGTAATTCAGAATGTTTCCTTAGTCTGTGTAAACTTGGTGCTTCTACGATTAAATTGGATTCAATACAATTTAAATGTATTTCATAGAAATATGTCCTAACAAAACAATATTTAAAGTGTTAGTGTGTTAAGATAAAATATCAAACAAAACAAATTGTCAATGTACCATTTGTAATTCACTAATGGGAGAATGAATCGGCTGTATGAGGTTTGGCAATGCACTGTAAATGAAAAATAGAAAATGGGGTTTAAAAAAAAATGACATTGCCATTGAGAAATACAGTATGAGCTTTTCTCTAGACACCTGTTTGGTTCAGGTACCTAGCCAATTACTTTACTTCAGTCCTAGACAGGCATATGCAATATAAAGGTTATATTTTCTTAGGCTATTAATGGTGCGGACACAGCTAAATATGAATGTATAAGTTTGCACTTGTCTAAATTCAAAAGGGGAATGTCAAGACTTGTTTAGATGCGCTCAATGATCTTCGTGAAATTCAAGCATGTTTTCAGTTCTTCTTCCAATGTGTATTGCAGTCATTTAACATTCTGGTGAGAAAAGGTACTTGACTATCATGACTGTCACATGACTATCACATGACTTTAGCTATCATCTGAAAAGGGCGAGTACGGCAGGCGTATACCATAAGTGGCCCCCCAGTTCTTGACAGAGCATTACTGTCAGTCAGCTGACAAAGCCTTCCTGCTAATGCTGTTAAATGAATACCTTTGGGGTGCTGATTGTTCCAAGGGACTTGTATATACTGACTGTGGGGAGACCAGAAGATTGCAGTGTACCGACAACAGAGCTTGAGAGGATCTACTAGGAAAAATGGGTGAAACTGCAGTCAAGCAAATCCAGTCAGGCAAAGCTAGTGAAACATACCCAAGAAGACTCTAAGTTGTGTTTGTTGATAAATACCTTTCTACAAAGTACTGAAAGAAATATGTACTTATGGATATAAGTAATTTCTTTATATATAAATTGGCATCCATTTGTATCAATTTATTTAATTTTATTCATTTTCACTTTGTAATTTTGGGGTATTGTGAGAAGATTAATGGCAAGTCTATAACACAACTAAATGTGATGAAAGTGAAAACTAGTTGATTGTGGATCATTGTTTGAGGCCAGCTCATATTGTACTGAGAGTGATATCATAAGTCATTATTTTGGATTACTTTTATGACACATCACATGATCCCTGATATTTAAAAAGAGACCGTAACAGGTTAATTACTTATAAGACAGTAACAGGTTAATTTACCATAAAAGAGACCGTAACAGGTTAATTACCCATAAGAGACAGTAACAGGTTAATTACCCATAAGAGACAGTAACAGGTTAATTACCCATAAGAGACAGTAACAGGTTAATTACCCATAAGAGACAGTAACAGGTGAATTACCCATAAAAGAGACAGTAACAGGTGAATTACCCAAAAGAGACCGTAACATGTTAATTACCCATAAGACAGTAACAGGTTAATTTACCATAAGAGACCATAACAGGTTAATTACCCATAAAAGAGACAGTAACAGGTTAATTACCCATAAGAGAGACAGTAACAGGTTAATTACCCATAAAAGAGACAGTAACAGGTTAATTACCCATAAGAGACAGTAACAGGTTAATTACCCATAAGACAGTAACAGGTTAATTACCCATAAAAATGACTGTAACAGGTTAATTACCCATAAGACAGTAACAGGTTAATTTACCATAAAAGAGACAGTAACAGTTTAATTACCCATAAGACAGTAACAGGTTAATTACCCATAAAAGAGACCGTAACAGGTTAATTACTGTGGAATTATTTACACTGAAACTAGACTAGCAACATGTCTGAGATGAATAAAGGCCATTTGTCTCAAGATGCACGCTTACACAAATACACTCACTGACTCTCCCTGCTTAACAGGAGACACATATATCAGAAGAAAACGAAAAGAGCCAGATGCGTCCTTTTGACCCTAGATGGTGAGACACAGGACAGACACACACACCCATACGTAAAGCATTAAGTATCATATAGAACATTAGAACACCCTAGAAACAGAGCTAAATAAGAAGACAAAAGAAGAACTATTGAATCTGATTGGAACAATGCTTGCTACGCCTTGTCTCCTGCACTCTTTTTATACTGATGTGAGACTACCCCAGATCAGATCTTTTTCTGCAGGTTGTGTGGAACTGATCTCCGGATAATTTTCTGCTGAATAAAGTATATTGCAAACGGACAGACTTGTGTCGACTTGATCTTCTCCAAAACGGACTCGGGGGAAACAAATGGTTTCAACATTACCCATAAGACAGTAACAGGTTAATTTACCATAAAAGAGACCGTAACAGGTTCCAAGAACCACATGCTGGCTTTATGTGAATAATAAAATCGAAGTACCATTTAAAATGTTCCTTCAACCGTTTTCTGTCTTTGTGATGAATGGTCTTAATTGTTTTACACCACAGGTTCACTTCCCTCACTAAGATCAATAAAACGAATGGATGCGTAACATGGGTAGGTATGGGTAGTAAAACATTATTAAATGACCATTGAACCTATATAAATAATATTAGTCGGCTGCAATAAACCCATAATGCATAGCAGGAAGTAACTTGGAACAAACGCACCCCTGCCTGCTAAGATCCGCACCGCACCAACGCCCCTAAGGAAGGAGTCTGGTAGCTTCTAGAAGGTTTATGGGGCAGCCAGCAGGGCCTGACCCGTCTGCAGCAGCTGTATTACCCTGAGACCCCGTCCTTGGAGGGATACGAAGTCTCCCAGTGAGCATATGAGGAGTAGAGGCGGAAGAGCAAGAACAGAAGCCATGAAAGGCCATTTGAAGAAAATCAAGGAGCTGAAGAGAAAGAAGTGGAGCCTACGGGGCTCCAAGCCCTCTGCCCTCACCATGGTGCAGAGGAGGGACACACAGATGGGTAGAGAAGGAGCCCAGATCGCCAGATCCCATTCTTCCCACCCCCACTGGAGTCCAACGCTATTATCACAGCGGTTTTTTTTCCCCCTCACTTCCTCCATTCACACTCAATGGTTAACAAATGGCCCCTAAACACATCCTGTGTCTGTTCTCGTGTCTCTACCCTTCACAACATTCAATATTAGAATGAATGAAACGGATTAAAAATGTAAACATTTAAGAACATGATAATGAATTAAATATATATACAGAATAAATAAAAAATAAAACTATAATGATAATACAGTAAACAAAAATTCTAATACATATATACTAAAGGGAGGGATAAGCCCATCAATAGAAGGGTTTCTAAAGGCCTGCTTTAAAAACTATGACTGTCTACGGAGCCCTGGGGGGGTCAGAGGTGAGGTCCAATGGTGAGGTCCAATGAAATAAAAGGAGCAGTCTCCCATTATTCAGTACTGTATTCTCATAATCAATACTGTAGAAAACAATTTAATGGATAAGCTGTTCTTCAGATGGAAAACATAGAGAGTATTTTGGGTTTTGAGGAAGAAGTTGTTCAGCATTAAATGTTTGCTTCCTCCATACAGTTGGACAGGGTTGACATGGACAGTGATCCGGTATCTGCAGCCATGAGCAGATCATTAACAACCTTCACCAATGCTGTCTCAGTATTATGCATTGGCATGAAGCCAGAGAATGGGGTAAACCTCAAACTGATTAGCACTGAGATGTCAGTCAAGTGGAGTTGCCACAATCAATCTTCTCTCTAGATACGGATGGGAGTCTGGCATGTAGTTTGAAAGGATGTCTGGGTCAAAGAACGTTTTCTTGAGCAAGGGGTTGATGACTGCCATTTTGAAGAGTGACGGTAGCCGACCATTGGGCAGGCACTTGTTGAACAAACAAGTGATAAAATCAATGGCAAGAATGTTCAAGGTATCCCTCAATGTGCTGTTATACAGGTCAACCATCTAATCAGCGGTGGACTTGTGCCAGTCAGATAGTAGGGCAGGCTGTACTGACTCCTGGAAGATAGACGTGTCAAGGGACTTGATGTCTTTTAATTTAGCAGTCTGTTTAGGGCGGAGCTGAAGTGCAGGAGTAATTGCGGGCATGTCAAAGACACCTAACTCAAGTACATCCAGGTCTGATGACACTTCTCCAGCGATGATGAGGTCAAGTGTTTGCCCACGATTGTGTTTGGGGACATTGACATGCCTTTTCCAAGTTGCAGTTTAAAGATTCAAAGTCCCCTTTAAAGCTCCTTACTAACAGATTGTTAAATCTTCTAAAACTATGAATAAATTATTATATAGATCCTCCAAGATCTTCTCCAGATAGAAGGTGAAACATCAGTCTAGATTTTCAATGCAAGTATTCAAAAGAAAACAATAATCTAGCTCTACTGTGTTGATTGCAGAAAGGTAACATTTTGTTAAATTCATACAACTGAAAGTTTATTTTAAGAGATACAGCTGATCAGTAGTTGATACCTAAAATAATGAATAATAAAAAAGCTATTCAAGACGAAAGCACATGAAAAGATACATAAATCAATAATTTGCCATTAAAATAGTGGAGCAATCAGTTTAGGCTGCCATAAAGGTACCATGGCAACCAGAATAATTAGTTCTGCAAAATGCCTTGAAGTCATGTGGAGAGTAAAAAGTAAGCATTGAGATTCATATAGAGCAATGTTAATTTTTACATTATTATTATTGTAAAGGACCAAAGTCCTTGAACACTGATGTGATAAATAATATTGTCATTCAAGGAATGTAATGATGGTAAATATTTTTATTTTGCTATTGAGTTTAACTGTATTAGAACAGACTTGGAGCAATTAGTCTTGCCATCTCAAAAGTATATATATATTTTTAAAGGCCTTAACTTGAGGGACAGTGTTAGTAATGTCAGATAGCTTAAACAAAGATACAGTGAGCCTTGATAAACTATGCAATGTGTTTGTTGTTGTTGTTTGGAGGTTGTAGAGCAGTCGTCACCAAGACAAAGGTTCTAAAGCAGTCGTGCCAAGGCAAAGGTTCTAGAGCAGTCGTCACCAAGACAAAGGTTCTAGAGCAGTCGTCACAAGACAAAGGTTCTAGAGCAGTCGTCACAAGACAAAGGTTCTAGAGCAGTCGTCACAAGACAAAGGTTCTAGAGCAGTCGTCACAAGACAAAGGTTCTAGAGCAGTCGTCACAAGACAAAGGTTCTAGAGCAGTCGTCACCAAGACAATGGTTCTAGAGCAGTCGTCACCAAGACAATGGTTCTAGAGCAGTCATCACAAGACAAAGGTTCTAGAGCAGTCTTCATCAAGACAAAGGTTCTAGAGCAGTCATCAAGACAAAGGTTCTAGAGCAGTCTTCATCAAGACAAAGGTTCTAGAGCAGTCATCAAGACAAAGGTTCTAGAGCAGTCGTCATCAAGACAAAGATCACTTTTTCATTCAGAATGGGACCTGAGATATACCACCGCAAAAATTGACAGACTAAACACAAACACGCCGACACAAGAGAAAGTGCAAATAGTGCGTTAGTTGACGGCGCAAATTTAGCTAGCTAAGTAAATATGAGTGAGGCTCGGAAAAAGATATGTAAGAACACATTCTTTCAGAAACAGGAGGGTCTTTCAATACAGAGAGACCAGACGAATCATGCTGTGCTGTCTGAATGCATGCAATGAGATCAATGTAGAGTGGATGAAGCCAAACACCACCCATAAATATTCGCCCACCTCGCAATCAAATGCCTTCACTGTATCTAAAGAAAATACTACACTTTACTGCTGCTGAGCAGGGGCAGTCTCTAAAATATAGTACTCTGAATATCTGAAGCCTTTTATAAAGCCTGCCTGGTCCTGATTTACTGGAGACAAAATACACATGTCCCATTCTTTTGTTAAGAAAGCTTTAAAAATCACAATTGAAGAATGACAAGGGGCTATATATAGGTGGAAAATTCCAAAGAATCATTACTTCTATAAATAAGAGAAGTCAAGTTGTGTGATCTCTGCGATAAGTTCCCACTTTAAGTGAATTATTAATTTTGTGCAGGAACACAGAACCAACAATGTCCCACAGGATACCAAGTAATTCAGGCGGAATACTATTCAGACCAGATTTAGATTTGGGTACTCTCTAGTTGTTATTGTTGGTCCTGTTATGATCAACTGACGAGAATACTAGCAACGGTAGGCAGTAAGCCATTTTTACAGGCATTATCCTCCTCCCACTGAACCCTGTATACAGCCAATGGTGTAATCCCAATGGTGTGCTTAATTCTGGCCTTCTCTCTTATTACTCCAGGCCAAGGAAACATGCATAAGATCATCACTGACCTTTCCAATCTAGGTCACCGTATGTTCCTAAAAGTCTACTTGTTCAGTGGAAGCGTAGGAAGACAGTTACTGGTAAAATATGGCTTGAAAAGTGTATTTCCCCCATACTGTGAACCTCAGCAACTGGCCAGCTGTCCTGTAAAGACTAAACAAGACAAATCTGACCACATTAACCCACCACCCAAACTAAATAGCTACAATATACCTCTCTGAAACTGTTTATTTATCTACTGGCATCCAGATATACTTTATTGATACTGTACTATACTATACTGTCTACATGATCTCATAGTTATGTTGTATTGTGACGCAATGGCATGTGGGTAATATGTTGGTTATCCGACACCCGAATCAATACATTTAATTCAGTTTGCCGGACCTTTCTGTAGTTATCCTGGCGCAACTCGGAATTTGTCCACTTGATTATATAGGCCTGCAATGTTATGTAACACATTTATTGATTATTACTTATTACATTTTTTTTTTAAAGCACAGTATATGTTTTGTCATTATAGAAAAATATCCTAGTGAGGATGAATGATTTAGAACACAGTAGATTTACGCTGCTATAGTAACCTTAATCTGGAAGTTCTATTTTTCAATACCGCAAACATCTTTTATATATTTTACAAATGCCCAGTAAACAATACATATTTTTCTTGCAATTTGCGGTAATAACGACTTAATATTTGGTTATCAAGTTACAGATAAATGTTGTTCGGTGATATTTATAATGTGTAACCTCCAGTGCAGGTCTGCGGTGTTGCTCAGGTCTGCACCAGCAGCGCCCCCTTCAGGTCCACGCTAGCAGCGTCACCGCCTTGTACTGGACAAAATGGGTATTTAAGCGTAGGTTGTATACACACAAATGCGCCATCTCTTATGCAGACCATAAGAGATGGCGCAGAAACAGTACTGTACATCTACATATATTACTTTAAATCTCTATTTTGTCTAACATTAGCAACACCATTTACCAAGTAATATGAGTATGTGTGAATAT
The DNA here is from genome assembly GCA_016801125.1 of Novumbra hubbsi. Lineage (NCBI taxonomy): Eukaryota > Metazoa > Chordata > Actinopteri > Esociformes > Umbridae > Novumbra > Novumbra hubbsi. The sequence continues at coordinate 18,209 of JACXGK010009440.1, forward strand.
ATTTAGTGAGTAAAGCGGATTTTGTTTCCTCTCTCCTTCCACTCTTCTCAAAATTAATTGGAGCAGAAGGTCAAAGTAGAAGGACCTCTGGCACTGTTTGGAGAAAATGAGCACAGAGCTTGCGAGGAGGGTGTGATTTATAAAGTGACATTCTCACATATTTTGACAGCATTATTCCGGGGAAAATTGGTGCTTAACTAGGATCCTTTTCTGCTTAAACGCCTAGTTTAAAGTTACACAAGTGAGACTGGTCACTAGTATTTTTGAACATTGGTAGGAGATTTCCTTTTGCCAGATTATCTACTCCATATGAGGGTAAATACTTTACCCATTTAGTTACTTGCTTTATGGATTTCTTTAGGATCATATTTACTGGACTGTTATGTTACAATGGGATGTTCTCCAGACAGAGCAACAAGACAAATGCTGCTGGTCTGAATCACCTGTTTAGGAAGCCTGTTACCATCACGATGCCGCATGACCCACAGAACGCCAGGCCATTAGAATCGGAATCATTCGCTTTACCTGTCTGCTGAATATTCCCATCAGACCAGACGGTACCTAGACACTGATGGTGAAGAAAAGCCATCCAGCCAATGATGAAAACAATATGTCTTTCCCATTCCCTACAAGTGTGTATATTGTACCAATCCATTCATGGGGATTCTTCATGCTACTCGTTTATATTTGAACCCCCACGCACTCTTATGTGACACTGTGTTTAGGAATCTTGTTGACATAGCGGGTGGCTAATTTAAAAAAACTCTTTGAAGAGGTTACATGAAATTTCATGAAGATGGGACATAAGTGGAATGAGAAGGGTCAGTTGTGCTAATCAACAGAAAATGTACTATAGGAATTATGTTTCATCTTTTACAGTGATATTGTGTAGGACTGTAGAAATGGCAAGACCTTTTATAACAGAAAGCTAAGCTAAAATGTCTGCTCATATTGTTTTATGGTTTCAGATAATTTGACACTGTGTCTGGGTAGGATAAATGGAAAGGAAGATTTCAGTTAATTGAAAAATGGTTAACATGATTATCCTGGCATGCGGTACAGAATTTTTATCCCTCCCTAGAAAACCATTAACTGGGGATCTAGAATAAGAAGGGAAATGCTTACCCATGCTTCAGTTATCCGGTAATGGACACATTTTATGATATGCAATGTATTCTTTTTCTCTTTCGATAAGGTCTCTTAGCCGTGCATTTCATTTGACGTGGGGAGCTGACACAGGGATGGGATGGCCAGGCAGAGTAGGTTAGAATGTAAAGTCTGGGCACAATTAGGCCATGCGGAAGGACAGTTCCGTGTACTTTCACATATTGTACATTACACAACACGTCACAACCTGGTTCATGGGAAATGGAAAGTCATGGGAATTTGGATAAAAGTTTGGATTAAATTAGTTTCACTAAAAGTACAAAGAAAGGAAACGAGTTAGGTGTGATAATCATGGTACATGATATGGAAGGGTGTGGAAGTGGATGTGTGATAAGTACATGGTAGGGTTTGGGAGTGGATGTGTGATGAGCACCTGGTAGGGTGTGGGAGTGGCTGTATGATGAATACATGGTAGGGTGTGGGTGTGGATGTGTGATGAATACATGGTAGGGTGTGGGAGTGGATGTGTGATGAGTATCTGGTAGGGTGTGGGAGTGGATGTGTGATGAGCCCCTGGTAGGGTGTGGGAGTGGATGTGTGATGAGTACCTGGTAGGGTGTGGATGTGTGATGAGTACCTGGTAGGGTGTGGAAGTGGATGTGTGATGAATACATGGTAGGGTGTGGGAGTGGATGTGTGATGAGTACCTGGTAGGGTGTGGGTGTGGATGTATGATGAGTACCTGGTTGGGTGTGGGAGTGGATGTGTGATAAGTACATGGTA
>JACXGK010009441.1:0-20164 GCA_016801125.1 Novumbra hubbsi
AATGGCCCCAAAACTGAGCCTTGAGGAACACCAAAACATACCTTTGATTTGACAGAGGACATGCCATCTATTGATACAAACTGATATCTTTCAGATAAATAAGATTTAAACCAGGCTAAAACTTTTCCGCGTAGCCCAACATGGGTTTCCAATCTCTCCAAGAGAAGGGAGTGATCAATAGTGTCAAAAGCAGCACTTAAGTTAGCATTAAGGTGATGAAGTTAGTTCAGATGTATTTACCGATGCCCATGATTAGGGTTCGTTTGGTGAGGAGGGATAACAGTTGACACCCTTATCTGGATTCTGATTATTCTATCTTCCACATGACTCCTCTCTTCATCTCAATTTCAAATCCCAAATTAAATGAACAGGTCAACAATGACAAAAATGCCTTTAACTTTCGGTGTTAACACAGTTAACAAACATTGATCTGACAGTGGACACAGCCAAGAATGTCATATCATATCAAAATCCTGCCGGTGGGGGTTGGGGGGGGGGTACGGTTAGGGTTGCTGTAGCACTTGTAAGACAGTCAGAGCATGTAACAAAGAGTAACAAAAACACAGTTATAGGGACAGAGAAAAGCGGCAAAAAAAAGACACCAAGTGAACATAACATGGTAAAGCGGTAAAGCACGTGCCGAAAAGCAGAGCTACGCATTGACTAATCCTGAAGCCTGGACATTCAGTTGTGGTTTGTCACACCCCTGTGGTAAATAAGGTCATTGCACCTGACATGGAAGGGGAAGTGTTTTTTCTGGAAAAAGTCCCAAATGTTTATGACAAATCCTTGACAATGAAACTGCTTTAAAATATCTTGTGATACACTTTACGATTGAAGTAAAGTGTATGCTACAACCAAGTAGCTAAACTAGCCAAAATTTCTTTATTAATCTCATATTTGTCATTACCCTCATAGGCACTAATTAGCATTACATTTTGATGAAACAAATTATATCTTTGTCAAGTCTAGTGTCAGCCAGAGAAAATGTTTTTAAAAGAATTATGGAGAGGGGTGTCTTACCCCACGATGCCCTACCACGTAAACTCTGTCAGCAGCCATCTTAGCTTCTCCTTGAGATTGGGCGACATCATGCCACATGAGAGGATGTGGAGGCTCAATCCCCAGATCTTCACAGAACTGGGATTATGTGACTACTAGAAAGCTAAAATCCAATTATTCATAGAATAAAATATGATGCTTGCCCATGTTTACTTTGAGGGGTTATATCATAACATTCTGGACAACTAGAAACATTGTACAGAATGCATTACTAACATTTCAAACACCTTAGACTATTTTTATACTTTGATAATACTCCAAAAATAACTCGGCAACAAGCAAAGTTGTAATAAAATGACTTCCGTTTATTGCATTTTGTGCAGACAAATCTATAAAATGGTTTGAGGAAACCATTAGCCATTGATGTATAAGCCTTTGACATGGTTAAACATCTTGGTAAAACAACAGTTTATATATCATTATTGAACACAATAGAGAATACATATTTCTATATCTGTAAAATATTAAACTTGCATTGACACACAAATGAAACATCTACGCTCTACTTTGATAATTATTGATGTATATACAAATGTCCCCTCTTTACCCTTTCTTTACTGGTACATACACTCAAACAAACACACAGACAATACATCCTCACATGCATGCATACGCTTGGACAGGCATACACACAAACACACACACTCAAACACAGACAGACATGTTTGAATAAGCCACCGTTTTTTCATTCTATACCATCACTGTTGTTCTTAAGGAACATAAAATTGTGAACATAAAACACCTACTAATCAAGATAGCTATCCTCTCAGATCTACATCAATTTCTATCTTTAAAAATGAATTACAATGCTCCTATGGACCAAGTATAAATACAGTGAAGATTTAGAAACGCTAACTTGATTTTTTTTTCTTGCTGGCATTGTGCTCACACTTCTCGAGTCGAGGAAGGAGTCATGAGGGTTGCACAAAAAATTAGACCTTCTAAAAAAGAAGGCTTATTTACTGTTAGCTAATACAATGTGGTGAGTTTGACTTTTCCGTCATGAAAACGACACACTTACATGCATATACTAGGTTCTAAAGTCTGTGGGAACCAGAACAGTGAACAAACTGCCCGTTCTTAGTAAAAACTACAAAATCCTTCTCACTATGCATTGTCTTCAGTGGATAAAAAGAATAAATAAGTTCCTGACAGAACAAAATTGTTCTGTATGAAAAAAAACAGAGCTAATTTAGAGGATTATGGGGTGACAGTAAGATAGAAAGTGCAGTACGGCAGTGGGAGCTAGCACGTAATGGGAGCATGAGTTTTATTTCAAATAACACCCCATTTAACATTTGGGATTTTTTTTGACCCAGTCGTTAAATTCACCAACATTGTCAATTATTGGTATAATTTGACACACAGGTACGGAGGAAGTCCAGATCACTTTGGACTGATTTGCCATTTACCAAAGATTAGTGTGTAAAGGATTGGAGTTTTATTCTCCCCTGCGACTGTTGTCTTTCCTGGACGCGGCAGACATACACAACATAAAATCAATGTTTTTTGGGGCAAACACCCTGTGTTAATATTTATATAAAAGCATAATAATATTTACATTTGAAATCAAAATATGCACATTAGTCGGTATTTAGAGTAAGTGTGTTGTTTCGTCATTTTTGATTCATTTCTCAACAAAATTCCTTACTTAGATTGTAAAATAATTAATGAATGACTCAAATTAAGGAAGTTCTAAAAACAAATTGTGATTGCAAAAACAAACTGTGCTATACAGTACTTGCATGCATTGAACAAATCTAAATTATTTACTCTTGTGCCCATATGCGCTAAAACTATCACAGTGAAAAGCCTAAACTTGCTTTGGACTGACACAAATAGCTTCTCAGCAATATAACCTGTTGGATTCTACATTAATTAAGCGGTGGTCTAGTCAAATTGGCCAAGTTTTTTCAAGTTATTTTACAGGGTTGTAAACAGAAGTGCATTCCTGATTAACACTTTCATACTTGATAGTTCAACATAGTCAGCGCAAGGCAAGGTCCAATGTCACAGGGTAATGATTTGTGGATTCGAGAGCCCTTTTCGCACCCTGTTCATAAATGTACATAATCTGACATCTTTATTTTTGCTGTAGAGAAGGATTCTAATGTGTAATGAGACATTATAATACATCCAGGGTATGGCAGTCCAACTCCTGCCTTTCTGTTTGACATCCCTCTCACTTCTACAGATGAAGTCATCCAATGTGTATACATGACACCGTAAAGGTCTCTCTGACCTGTCAATGGTGGAAGCCCTGATTTTGTCGTTTTTGATCATATTAAAATCTACCACAATCATACTGCTGGTGAATCAGTAAGATGGTAGGTTATGTGGGGGTGGGGGGTGGGGGGTCGTATGCGTCTATAGAAACCATATCTAAGACTCATACTGTAAGCCAAACATACACATTATTCGGCACACCATACAACACAACCATTCTCCAACCATATATAAATATGTTCTTTTTGTATATTTCTATAGCTCCAACACTCTCTATCTCGTGTACCCAATAACTCCACACACAGAAATATATGGATATACTTGATTTAGAAGATAAACTTTAACCTTATACAGTAGGCTCAGCAGTGCACTCCCAAGCTCTGATTACATCATGTCACTTTTCATACAGAGATGAACAGCTGGTCTCTTATTTTGACTATTGTGTATGTCTACGCAGTATATGGATACATGTCCAAGAATTGTCTTATGTTTCAGGTTTACAGTAGGTTTCTTTGCATAGATCCCCGAGTTTAAACACTCCATTCAAAATATATATTTAAATTTTTTCTTCAGTTAGATAATTGGGCAAAACTTATATTCTAATAAAAATCAGTCTCCCTAGGCAGACTGTTGGCCTCCCACAATGTAAACAATGTTCCCCTTGGTCTTGACTTACTGAGAATAATTATCTATTTTCAGCTCAAAAGATAAACTTTGGACACATTTAGTTTATGCAAGTGCCAAGTGCCTTGTCCTTCATGTCAACTTGTCCTCCATTACAAGTCCAGTCTAGAAGGATACTATATGAAACTACTGTTACAAACACCATGCAAACAGGAATATAAATGAATACATTGTTTTCAACATTGACTTTTAGACAAGTTATGTCATAATTATGTTTCAAGTTGCTGTATATACATTATAGCAGTTTTATCTATTTTTTAAATATATATATATATATATAACCTATATTGTTAAATATATGTATGATTATATTCTTTTGATTGTAGGTAGTATTTGGGTGACATTAAAAACTTTGCAGATTGTGCATTACACTTACCATTATCTACTAGGTTAACCCCAAACTTATCACCTCTCCCTCAACTAAAAGTTAAACCTTATCACCTCTCCCTCAACTAAAAGTTAAACCTTATCACCTCTCCCTCAACTAAAAGTTAAACCTTATCACCCCTCCCTCAACAAAAAGCTATTGGTGGGGTCTGGTTCAGTCAATTCCAAAGTCATATTTCAGCATTTTTTTAAATCTATTGGGAAAAACCTAAATATCTGATTATGTCTCATACAAGCTCAATGAATGATTTTATCCATTTTCATCTGTTCTTAGAACTTCAGATAAGTTCAACATATTCATTCAGGGCATAGTAATATATCATTCAGGGCATAACTTGATGTTTAGCATTATGTCAATGTTGATCCTCAAGTGGGCTGCAATTGCTCCAACTAAATTCACATTCAAATAACATTTTCACAAAGACAACAGTATCATGCTAAGTCTGCATCAATAGTTTGTCAACAACTCTATTAGTCATGTGATCTGTTGCAGCAAAATGTAGCTGACTAATGAATCTCAAGGACAACCCTGCCTTTCATTTCAAGTAACCCCAACCCTGTACAACCTTTCTGCTCCCCATCTGATACATATCTTTACATTTTTCTTTTTGGTTCAATATTTACATAGTCAGTATAGCAGCTGATGAAATTCTAGAATATCTATAATGTGATAATATGTTTAAACAATATCTTTCACAGAAATACAATGCACACCACACACAAAATATATATTTTTTACGTAGACTTTTCAATAACTTAAATTACTATAATTTTCTTTTGAAAACAATATAATACAAAAAATAATTTACTTCTTTATATAGATATTTTTTCTTGTTTCTACTGCATGTTTAAGTGCCCTCCATTTCACAGAAAATAATATGTGGAATACTTTGAAATATGTATATACATATATGTATCTATATTATATTTGTATTACAAAAATAATGTGAATGATGTATTAGTCCAGGGTTAATGATTTAGACAATGGGATTGACAGTCATTATGTTTAGCTGTGCCATGTTGAAAATAAATTATGCTTCTTTCCTAATACAAGGTAGTCAAGATTTGCAGTGATGCTTGGTGTGATACTATTAATTCAAACCTTCAAACTTAAATGTCACTGCTTATTTCCACACTAATACATAAGTAATACACTGCACAGTTTTGCCTACAAAAAAGAGGGTGGTATCAAAAATCTTATGGCACAATTTGTATATTTGTATTTGGCAAGAATCTTAGTGAACATTCCTAGACTGGAATTAGTTTAAACCAAATGATGACTAAGAAAAACAAATATATGTACTAAAATATATCAGTGTATCAGAAACATCTGATATTTCTGTCTCTGAATTAACAATTGACATGTAGTCTCATGGTTATATTAAATTTTTTGGCATTTGATACAATAGTATCTAACCATTTTGTTTTTATTTTATATTGATTTAGTATCTTGTGATTCATTTTAAGTTTATATCAATGCATTATATGTGGTTTCTTTTTACAGTAATATTACTGTAATACAACTAGTTGATGCCATCTAAAAGCCTTGTCAGCACTAGGTCCCTATCAAGAGAACCATCAGGTACAGCTGGTAATAATATGTACTGTATTAAATGATTGGACAAAGCACACTATTTACAGTAATCAGCGTTGTGGATGTCAAAGGTTGAAGTCATAGTGTGTTTCTCGGCAACTTCAAAATCTTATTGTATTGTTTCCCAGTTTAATATTCTGGGTTGAGGTCAACACCAACTTCATTGTTATTACTTTGGATAATGAGAAATAATTGTATTCAATTAATTAAAATATTATACTTATCTTGAATTGCAGACAGGAAGTTTAGCATAAGGTGTGTAATTATCTCTTGTTGGTCAAATTTAAATGGCATAATGTTTGTACTGTCAAATGTAAGATATTTTTATTAGAATTGTTACTATATAAAACATTCCAATGAATGTATGCTCCTTTACCTACTTCTGTTAAATATATGAAATAAAATAAACTACATTTTCCTAACATTATGTACCGGGTTAAATATTTTTTGTTTATGGCCATCTAATAAAAAAATATTACTATTGTGTATTCCTATTTAGATGAAAAAACAGCAACTCTCATTAAAGTGGTTAATTGAATTTCAACCTCACCTGTAAACTAAGTGGTAAGTTGCCCACAATCCTGACCTCAACATCCTCGTAACAGCCTCTTTCCAAGACACATCACTCTGTGCAGGATCGATGCAGCTTCCTTCAGACTCATTTAGACAGAATTAATTCTCAGGAGTCCTAAATTGACCTTGTCCCCAAGGTGACAATTCATGGAAGACATTTTGATTGCGATTAATGAACTCTCAACCCATTCCTTTCCACCAAAATCTTCTACACGTCACATCTTACATAACATGCACATAAAAAAGACATGATACTATTTCTTCAAATAAATAGACAAATAAATAAATGAACACAAATAATATAGACCAGCAATGAAAATATCACATCCCTCTCTTTCAAGTTATCCAGAAGAGAAGCAATAGTAAAATAAAGCACAGGAAATAACCAAAACAAGAATGACTGGCCTACCAAACAATAATTATTTTAGTTAGGTGAATAATTTGTCTTTGGGATAGGTCCACTCCTCAGTTCAAGATACAACTTTTGAGCCACCTGACATCCGTTGAAGGACCTAAACAGGGTGGGGCCACAGCTTGAAATTATGAGAGGAGCAAACATAATGCTGGTGGGTGAAGGGGACCGAGACTTGAGGGGATGTAGTCTGTGCCGGGCAAATGGAGATGATATGTTGTTAGAGTGTGTGTGTGTGTGTGTGTGTGTGCGCGTTTAGAGGGTTGTAAGGGATGTGACTGGAGTAAAGGAGTGAAGTAGGAGTAAAGTGACAGATTGAAGATGAGCAGGTGGTGTGAATCTGATTGGAGGTTGGTTTCTCAGGAGTAGATGGTGATGACCTCCCGTCCACCCCCACGCACCAGGAGCACCCGGTTGAGTCCCTCAGTGAGGACCTCCAGGAACTCCATATCTGACAGAGGGTTAGAGTCAAGGAATATGCAAGGTGAAAGCTCAGCTGGCTTTTGTAGCCTTTTGTGTTAGTCTATCTATTGGGCCCTGTGGAAGCTACATATTGTCATAATAATAATCATGGTCATCCTTTCAATAATATCCTAAAACATGACAGGCTATGATATACTCTAACAAATCCCGAAGAAGTGATGGATACAGTTGTCCTCTCCCATCCGGTTCTTGGGCAGTCCGGGCATGTTCAGCAGAACCAGCTTGGCTTCCTTGGACTTCTTCATTATGACCTCGTTAAGCCGCAGGGCCGTGTGCATGCGCCTGACGTTGGATTGGTTCCTGACAGGACATGAAAAGAGGTCGTTAGTGATTACACTGGAGTCTGGACGTTGTCTCGTCACAGTTTTAACCACATGCCAGGAAATACAAATGAAAATACACTACTTACAAGCTCTCCCATTCTCTGCAGCATGGCAATAAGAGAATACACACATGACTTGTCACAGTACTGAAGTTACATTGAGGAATTGTGTCCTGTGGATTCAACTCATAAAGCCTTTTCTTTTGGTCAGATTAGGTTTACTCCTGAAACCAGCTCATTAAACCACTGGCACTCTCCAACAGCAACGACCTTTGAACTGCCCTTCATTTTCCCCCTTCACTTTTGAAGTGGCGGAAATCCACGCAGGCCTTTGGACGCGATCGGACGGAAACGGGAAAGTGGCGGCAGACTCACGGCTTCATGTTGAAGATGTCCTTGACTCCGCCCTGCTCGGGGTGCGGCGCTGCCGCCTGGCTCTCTGCCTTGTCCGTCCAGGCCATCGGCATCTCCTGACCCGACGCGGCGGCTCCCCCTGCAGGCGTGGTGGGGGAAGTGGGGCTGGCGGGGGTGGCGTTCTTGTTGTGGATCAGCTGAACCTGTTTGGGGCGGGAGACAGCCACAGACTAAACGAGGGGCACCGCACGACAACGTGAGAGGGTGAAGGGAAGAGAAAGACACCTGTCAGTTGGTCAGTTGGCTGGCGATGCACAAAACAAAACCCGACCACCACTGGACAGCAAGTTGAAGGCACAAACGGGGAACTGTATGTAAAGCAAATGGGGTTAGAGGCTGTCCTGTCACATTGATTCCGCGGAGGTCCCATCGAACACCTCTTTAAAACCTGCTTGATCAAACCTCTCTCTGGCCCCGAGAGCCAGAGGGACAAACCCACGAGGGAATCTCATTAGCCTAGCCGAGATTACCTTCCCGGCCTTCTTTGAAATATTGTTAATTACATTTTAGTCTGGTGGCAGGTACTCATACATTTTAGTAACTCAGTGACGGAAGGCCTCTCAAACCTTTTTTGTTGCCAGGGAACAGAATCCGTTGAACTGGTCGACCAGTCACAGACTACACCAGTTTCAACCAAGTTATTCCATCAAGTTAGTTAAATGACAACCAATATTTTTTTTATTTATGACAACTTAGACAAATATAGACAAAATCAAATAGATTTATTTCAAATACAGCAAGACACATACCAATTGGTTAATAGGCCAGCCAATACACTATGTTGCCATAGTGACATGTGTGTGACATGGCTGAGCGACATCTGCAACCACTCCAGTCTCATCAGGGCATGCCACTCATGCAAGCCCAGTCTCATCAAGGCACAGAGCAGGGCAGAAATAAAGGATAAGTGAGATTGTGAAGCCAGCCGGTGTTGCACTGCTTCTTCTGACTCCCAGGTAAACCAGAATATGAGCAAAAGGATTCCATGACTGCCTGCTTTAATACACTCAGAGCCGCCACGTTAGAGGGCCCGGACTCAGCAGCCTTTTCTTCTCAGTGGGTTTGGCGTTAACATTTTGTCTTCCAGGTCCCTAACACATACTATGGTGTCTGTTCCCTGGGTTCCTCCTGTAAAAAAGGGTGTACTTGGCAGCGTGGGTGAAAGAGTAAATGTAGACTAAACGGGTGTTATATTGGTATAGAATTACATAGTTGATATACTCATTCATGATCATTGTATGTGGACAAAACAATATTCAGTGAAGGGCTAGTTGAGTAAAAGATTGTTGTTAAAACAAAAGGTAATCGAAGGAATAACCAGTGGCAACTGCAACATCAAAATCTATTTATTTCCCGAGAATAGGGTCATCTATTGACACACAGGGGATGGACAGAGTATGGTCCAAGTATTTAGCCGAATCAATAAATACAGCAGCACTATACTGCCTTTTGAAAAAAGCAGGTGTCATTTAGCCTCTTGAGAGCCACCAATGGCCAGGAACATCGAGGGAGAACACAGTGGGACAGTGGCTAAGCTGTGGACCAGGCATTAAAACAGATCTCCAATCAGACCTGATTTAGGGCATCAGTGAGCTCCTGGACAGTCAAACCGCCAAACCGGTTATACTGGATGATGTTGCAGGCATCATTATGTTTACCAGGGAGTGTCCAGGCCCTTTACATCTGTCACAGGTGGTCAGTGTGAACCTGCTCTCATCTGTAAAGGGACAGGGCGCCAATGGCGAATGCCAATCGGCTGTGAACACAGGAGGAGCACTAGAGGACGCTGGGGCCCCATGCCACCCTCATGGAGTTTTAGAGGACGCTTGGGCCCCATGCCACCCTCATGGAGTTTTAGAGGACGCTGGGGCCCCATGCCACCCTCATGGAGTTATAGTGGACGCTTGGGCCCCATGCCACCCTCATGGAGTTTTAGAGGACACTTGGGCCCCATGCCACCCTCATGGAGTTTTAGAGGACGCTGGGGCCCCATGCCACCCTCATGGAGTTTTAGAGGACGCTGGGGCCCCATGCCACCCTCATGGAGTTTTAGAGGACGCTGGGGCCCCATGCCACCCTCATGGAGTTTTAGAGGACGCTGAGGCCCCATGCCACCCTCATGGAGTTTTAGAGGACGCTGGGGCCCCATGCCCCCCTCATGGAGTTTTAGAGGACGCTGGGGCCCCATGCCCCGCTCATGGAGTTTTAGAGGACGCTGGGGCCCCATGCCCCGCTCATGGAGTTTTAGAGGATGCTGGGGCCCCATGCCCCCCTCATGGAGTTGTTGACAGTGTGGGCAGGAACGAGAATGCCACTAGCCTGCTGGAAGTCATTTTGTAGGGTTCTGCCACTGCTCCTCCTGGTACTCCTCACACGAAGAAGCAGAATCCAGTCCTGCTGCGGGGTTGATGCCCTTCTATGACCCAGTCCAGTTCTCCTTGTGTAACAGCATTTTTCCTTGTGTATCTCCTCCATGTTCTTGTACAGGGAGTCACAGCAAACCATCTGGCGACGGCATGTATGGATGTGTCATCCTGGAGAAGCTAAAGTACCTGTGAAACCTGAATAGGCTGCAGGTACTGCCTCATTCTACTAATAGTGACAGGGACACCAGCAAAACGCTAAACTAGAGTAGACACGGTCTAATAAGGAGAATGCGGAATGAGCAAATGTCACCACAATGGTTTTGCACCCTACCACCCCACCCCACCCTACCACCAGCAAAACCATTCCCTTTTTGGGAACGTTGCCTCTCCAGTGCACCTATTGTCACTTTCAATAGCACCAAAACAGGTGACATTTTCACACTCGCTCATGCTTCCTAACTGGACAGATTGATATCCTTGAAGTTTAATTGACTAGTTGTTATACCGTGAAGATTACATGTTCCCTTAATATTTTGTTGAGCAGTGTATTTTTTGTCCCAGAACTTCTTAGGATCAAAGCCACAAAAAGCAAATTGATGTTTGTGAACTCCTGCCTTTGCTTTCTTAACTGATTGAGTGCACTGATTCCTTCTTTCCCTGAAGAGCTGCCTATCCCAGTGACTGACCAGTGTTTACTAGTGTAGACTAGTTCTAACAATTCACCAGGGGCTTTAGGGGGATTTGCATCCAACGTGTTTATGACGAACTTTAAGGAAATATTATATAAAGTAAGACTAGGCATTGTCAACAGATGTGATCTATTCAATTCTGAGCCAGTGTACAGCTGCCAGGTTGTGAGTAAATCAACATGTGGCACTATCAAAAGGACAATTTAACAAATATACTATTGTGGACAGACGCAAAACTTATAGTGGATGACTGGTTAATGATTTTTAAAGTGGTTTATTTAAAGACACTGAGTATAATAACATGGGTGCCTAAACATGGGTGCCTAGACGTTTGTACTGTCACAGTCCCTGAGGGGATACAATGAGAGAGTTGTATCTTTTGAGTTAGATTTTTACCAGCTCCAAACAGCTCCAATAGGTTTTGCTGGGATTTAGATCAGATGACAGTGCATTGCAGACTGTCCTCACAGTCGATAGCCCCCCGTATTCCTGTTAATCCTGATTCCTGTAGAGCCAACATTCTGAAATGGCCACAACATTTGATAGTTTGTGACGACCTCTGTGAACTCCTTTCCTCACTTGAAAGTCAGCAAATGGGTCTATCCTGAATGGAAGCTTTATTTCCATGTGGGAACTGAGTTCCTTTCTGCTACTGTTCATGGATGCCCTTTGAGACTGGGATGCGCCTACCGTAGTACGCAGTTAACCCTGGCACTTCATTTAGTCCCCTTACAATTCTAGATACCAGAGGACAAGGTCAAAGCAAGATCCTTTACATAAAAACAAGAAGAAAAGCTGATAGAATATACAGTAGATAAAGAAATTGGATGTTGTAAATGTTTTGACTTCTGGCTAGCTCTAATGCCAGAGGTCAAAACATTTGTATATATCATTAGGAAATGTACAACGCTATTGTATGTTACATCTATTCGCCTGGTCACATCTGTACCTTTATTTAATAGGATGAGGTAGTTCTATATTCTAGGTGAGAGAGAAGATCATTCAGGAGAATCCAACAGCATTCAAATAGAACCGATCAGAATGATAGTAGAACCCCGAAGATTGAAGGACAAAATGGGATGTTCAGGTTGATTAGATAGGTACAAAAAGAGAACACTACTGTACCTCCTCCTCTGGTTTCTCCTCCACACTGACTCCAGCAGGCTCATCAGTGCTCTTCTGAGAACGCAGGTTAGATGGGTTCTTGCGCCGGATAGACCCACGGGATGAATCAGTGATGCTCTGGATCTGTCGTCAAAGCAACAATAGGTTGTAACAGAGCACAAAAGAGCAATCCAAAGTCATCCAATAGCATTCCTGAATTACAATAATCTTGTATACAAATAATAATACAGATAACAATAATACAAATAATTCAGATAATTAGTAACGTTAAAGGCTTTGTTTATCCTTTCTCTTTGAACAGAAAGTTTTAGAATTGTTAACAGTGTTTACAGTTAACTGTAAGCAATTAGAATAATTGCAGTCTAAAAAGTTTAGAGTAAGTGAACCATCCTTATTCAGAAGGTGACGTACACAACCAGGGTTAGTTATCTTTGCATGAAGTTTGCTTTAAATGTGGGATCTGCCAGGGCTTACCTCTCTCTCCATCTCGTTTTTGGTGAGGTGCATCTGTTTCAGGATCTGTGAGCGTTGTTCCATCAACAGAGTCTTCTCATAGGTGTAGGTTGAGATGTCACTGTCATGCTAAAAATGTACATATGTTTAAAAAAACAGGTTTCAAAGGCATTGTATTTGAGGGTTATTATAACTGCTCTCAACAATTGTCAGACTTGTGAATATGTTCCTATTTGATTTCCGTCTCTCACCATTTCCACCACCTCAACCTCGGCATCAATACGAAGGTGATACAGAAAGGTGATCAGGTCTTTTTTCATCTGGATGCTGTTGTCGTCCATCTGGGCCACGGTAAAGATGCGCATCTTGCACTTCCTCCATACCTGTAGGCCATAAAGACTGCTCATCCGTCACCTGCGTAATAGTAACCTGCATCTCCTAAACACCCGTGGTAAAGCCCATTGTAACCTGCTCATCTCTAACTTGTAATGAGGTACTCCTCCTCCACATGAGGTACTTGTAATGAGGTACTGCACACCACCGCACCCGTTGAAAAAGCCGCCTGTTCATCAATAATCTGTAACACGGTAGTCTACACTTCCTTTAGTAACGAACAACTGAAAACGGGGTACGCTGGTTCCCACCTTGTGCTGCCGCAGAAGGAAAGGGAGCAGCATCAGCATGCCTCCGTCATGGACAATCCACCACACGTCGATGTGGCCTTCGGTGAAGCGTTCTCCGTTGGACGGGTAAGCTGCGATGTTCTTGGGGACAAGCAGGGCCATGCTGGCGGCAGTCGTCTCCCTAACCACCTCTATAAAGGGGTCAAACAAGTACTAGCACTTAGGGATGAAATTATGAAATGTGCCTAATGCTCACTTAACCAATGGAAATATGTCTGCGACTTTCTCTGTTACTCGCCGATGAAGTTCCGGAAGCGTAGGATGTCCTCGGGCTGTTTCCAGGTGCGTGGCCAGCTGACCAGCACCGTGTTGTGCTTTAAGCCACCCAGGCCACCGACCTGGATCAGGTGGGAGGTTCCGTCCCTCAGGTTGGAGGAGATCACCACCTGGGAGAAACCTTTGACTTTTTCTGTCTCCATCAGCTTCCTGAGAGACTGTAGAGCACAGTGGGTAGAGACCGAGTTATCCCACGCGTTACGATTCATCAATGACTCATCAGTGTGTATTTCTGTGTGTCAGTGTATGTGTGCGTGTACTTTGTGTGTTTTTCTGACATTACTGACCTGCTCAGCTTTCTGGGCCTCTGCATGGTTGTTGAGGAATGTACCCACCACTGAGGTGCCAACGATGGTGAGGCCTTTTCCAGCTTTTAGCTGATTGGTCAGGGAAAGCAGACGGGGCTGCTCCACATTCTGTTCTGCGTCCATACTCACCAAGACCAGGATCTGAGGCCTGACCAGTAGAAATATGAGCATTCAATCACATTCAAACTTACTGAGAAAGCGGCTAAAGCTAGAGGCCGGAAGAAAACCTGGCATAGACACGGTTTGATATACTTGGTTTCAGAACCTCTTTGAATATTGTTCATCATGGTCACAAGTTATGACGTAAGGTTGTGTATTTTATAGATGTGAGTGCAAGGCATTGATCTTCTCTACAAATCACTGACCTCCAGTTCTTGGTGTGAGGTGGTCCTTCCTCAAGCCTCATGAGGGCATAGCGAGCTGCGCTGAGCGAGATGCCACGTATCCCATCTCCCCACTCCTTCTCCGCCCTGTCCCGCACCACCGAGCACAGACTCAGAATCAATCAAGCATCTACAGTGTGTGAAATGTTCAGTCACACTAAGTGTGTGTGTGAGGTAGTCTGTGAATGTGAGTATACTGATGAATATGATCCCAGCAGGGTTTAACCACTGTTTAATACAATCGGAAGATTTATATTTCATTAGAAGATTTACAAACTTGTGTCTGTGAAGAATAGTTCTGGCGCATCTACTCCATCAGTTTTTTTTGTAATAGATTGATTCCACTGAACTAATATAACTTGATAACAAGAGAATAAAGATACATTGCTAAGAAAATGGAAGAGAGTTAGCTTAATGTTATGCCGGTCTTTGGTTTCATGAGAACCTACTGTTCCATGAGTTGTATTATTTTTCAGTTGCAATTCGTTTTCTACTTTCCGGCACAAGGTTACTCTCTGAGGCCTGGAAGCTCACTCACCCAGTAAACTCAATGTATTTGTAGATGCAGGTAGCGATCACCATGGCAACAATGGCATAGTACCAGGAACAGATGAACATGAGCGAAAGACACAAGCTCATGCCCAGGAAGGAGAGAGCCCTATGGGAGAGTGGGACCGAAAGTTAGTTCTTATTACTGCTATTGCAACACCACTCCCCGATCATATTAATGGCCACATATTGGATACAGGATACCCTATCTTACTGTTTGCTGTTGTTGTTTTAGTGCCAATGGAGGATAAATATAGGCTACGGCGGGCTCCAGATTCCCACAGTGTCTCTGGCAGACATTTCAGGTAAACAACAGCTTGCTAACATGAACCTACCTGGTCTGACCAGCAATTCTGTGCCAGACACAAACGCTACAGTAGACGGTTTAACACCTCAGAACGGAGGCTAAACGACACACATCGGCAGTGATATGAGGGCTAACATCTTGTTCCTCTGCGCGCGGGACCGGGCGTCCATCTCACCAGTGGTAGAACTTGAAGCGCGGCCTCCAGTTGGGGGTCCTCAGTAGGGTCTGCAGGGCACAGGCCAGGTTGACGAACATGTAGCACATCAGGAAGAACCTACGCGGAGGGAGAAGGAGACGTGAACCCAGAGAGGCGACCGCCCTACGCCCCGCGTTGCCGTGGAGCTGTGTGTTGGCGCCCGACGCGCAGTCATGCCTTACATGGAGAGGATGGGGGCGACGGCGTCCAGGGAGGCGATGATGATGCCGATCTCACAGATGCTGGCTGTGAGGAGCAAGGCCCACGTAGGCTCCCCGTTGGCCTTGCCGTGTCCGAACACCTACGGAAGAGCGCGCCGGGAAAGATGCAGCGTGAGTGCGCGTGGACCGCAGGGGCCTCTTCCTCTCGTCCGGGCCTCAACGGTCCCGCCGGCCAGTTGATGAATCCCTTCCGTCCCACACATTGCAGGCAGGCCTGCGGTTCAGCGCCGGGCGCCACTATTCCCCGTTTAATCATCGGCCGGGCGAGGCAGCCCCCCCGTCGCGGAAAGCCAATCTGATTCTAAACTACCGTAGAGCCTCGCGTCAGTAATCCCCGCTAGCTTCTACACACAGCAGAGACATCTGAGGAGAGCGGGTCCTGCTTCCAGAGACTCCGTAACATGTCGGTCAGTGTATTCACAACCTGACTGCCAATGGTGTCAGTAGGCGGACCACTTCGAGAAGCAGATTCTCTGAGTATGTGCGCCAAAAGTATTACTTACTTTAAGGAAAGGAATGACGCTGTCGCGAGAGATCGCCTGCAGCAGACGTGGCGCTCCGGTCAAACTCTGAAGCCCTGCCCCACAGGTGGAGAAGAAGGAGCCAATCACGATGACCCATGGGGACGGCCAGGCCAACGTACCAATCACGAGGTTTCCGTTCACCCCTTCGCCAAACCTGCGGACAGGGAGCCACATTTCCTCGTCCACCACTCACTGTGCATCAGTGTGACACGTGTTTCAAATCAGATCGTTGTTTGCAATGTCGGAGTCTTCTCAGTCATATTTGTTATTCTGTATGTTGCGTCCTATACCAAAGGTAATTAGTGGGCAGACATTGACTTTGAAATGGCACGACTCACGAAGCAGCAAAGCTAGTAGACATGATTTTAAAGCCAGTGGATGGAGTGAAATAGAAATGACTCACTTGTCTCTCAAGACTATCCCTTCAATGCAGGCCCCAAACAGGACCACAGCAGACATGTCTGAGAAGTGTTGTTAAATAATTCACACACATTGTACTGGACCTATATGGTTCAGTACAAACTGATGAAATAAAACCTGCTAAAGGTATATCTCAAATTTTTTTTTATCAGAGTTTTTCTCAATCAAAGTTCCCTTCCTGAGAGTCTTTGGCTGGCTTCATTGCTTGGATGATGCATCCTGGTGGTAATAGATGGACCCACAGCCACATGCTTTAAAATCGCATTGCAAGCAATCTCATGTCTTTATGAGCTATAATGCATAAACATATCTGTATATTTAACAGCTGGCTAAAGAAGCATGTAGATCTAACTGTGCATAATTTGTAGTTTGCCCTTGATATTGACATTTTCAGCTGTACAGTTTGACATACACTCAGGGGTGGGTAGAGAACTAAAAGTTCTAAAGTAAAAGTAATGCTACTTCCATTATAATTGACTCAAGCAAACGTTACCCACATCAGGAAGTATAGTGCTTTTGGAAATTAGTTTGTTTACATCTATCTGGTTAAATATAACTGGTTTCCTCTTTGCATGGTAGAGTTTCAACAAGCATTTGTGGAACCAGCAACTAATTATGTTCACAGACAATGGTTTTAGTGAGCCAATGCAGTCATTTTTACTACAAAATCTGTTTTAAATCTTTGGCCCCTCAGTGCCACCTCATCAAACATTGTTTTTCGGTCCTTGTCACTTGCGTAAAGAGATTTCCATATTCACTGAATATTTTAATTATATTATGTTCCGTAGATGATGAGATCCCCAAGGACTTTTTATGTTGAGAAAAACATTTCTTAACTTGTTGCACTATTTGCATGCACAGTCTTTCACATAGGGGTGAACCCCTACTCTTTACTTCTGAAAGTCTCATCCGGTCTGGGATGCTGTTTTAATACCCAATCATGTTACTGATCTGTAGCCAAATAACCTAATCAGTTGTGAGATGTTCCACCAGGTTTAGTTTTAAGCATTACACAACTTTTCCAGTTCTTTTCCAGCCCTTCATTGTCTTTTTTGAAACATGTTGCTGGAATCAAATCCAAAGTGGGCATATTTTTATACAATAACAATAACCATTCACAGTTTCAACATTTGTCTTTGTCCTTATCGATTTAAATGATTTACAAATCGTTGCAATCTGTTTTGGTTTACAATTGACACAGTGTCCAACTTTTATGGAAACAGGGTTGTACTTGATTGACAGCATAGTCCTCAGAGAGTATCTGGAATTGTACTCGGCTCTGTTAAGACTGGTAGGGGCAGATAGTACTGTAAAGGATACACACGATGGAGGTCGTGGTGATGGCTGCTATGGTGCCTATGGGAATGGACCTCTGGGCGTCTCGCAGGTCTCCAGAGCGGTTGGAGCCAGCCATGATGCCTGGGAGGAAAAGGGGGAGGTTTACCAGGACCACTTCTCATCTGTCGCACCTGATTGGTAACAGCCTGTCCTCTGTTTCACAAATTATGATGTTCTTTCGGAACACTAAAGGGTACACATTTTAAGATGAGAAAGTGAAGACCCAACAGAAAATGTACAGTATCTTGATGATAAACGTCTCAAACAAAATCCTTTAACATTGTTAATATTTCTGGTAATGCTACTATGTCACAGAGAAAAACAGAAAAGTATTTGACATAATGGACATTTTATTCAGCCATTACGCTTGGAGGATGATATATGACTCATGTATTCCTCCAGAATTTCAGCTGACGTGGTCTTTGGCAGAAATTCCACTCCCTCTCATTTCCCAAATAGAACTGTGTGGAGTTCTGGAATATATTTCTCCTGCTCTTTGCTTTTGGGGCTGTGCAGACTTATGAAATTATCTGTCATCAAGAAATTAATGTAACAACATGAATGTGAGAAATCCGTTTCTCCTGGTTTACAGGGGCCTGGTGCCCTTTCTTGTGCCAAGTATTAATGATAGAAGTGGTGCTTTTGATCTATTATTTGTCTTAAATTAAGGTAAAAGGCTTACATTTAAATAGATCAACCCGCAAGCCTACTCTGTAATGGTCTGTTCCTGGCGCTGCCTCTGTACCCCTGACCCCGTAACTGAGCTGGAACCCAAAGTGACTCACCAGTGACAGAGGGGAAGTAGATCCCAACTAGCAGAGTAAAAAAGCTTGTGATGTCAGCCAGGACGTAACGGTTGGAGTTGGTGATGGGAGCCTCTGGTTCCTGAACAGCGGATAAGCCCCTCTTCTCCAAGAAATCTCCCTTCTCCAGGTAGTAACCAAACAGGTTCTCTGTGGGACAAGGGAAGAGAGCAAGAGAGACGGATAGAGAAACCAAGAGAGAGAGAAGAGAAAGAAACGAAGAAACATTATGCATATTAGACACACATCTAACCAATAACCGTTCATATAGTAATGTGCAAAAGTCTTCTGGCCAATGAGAAAATGGTGCAAAGCTATTTATTTAGTTTGTTTTGATTTGCTTTGAAACGCTATATGACAGGGGTCTCAAACCGGTTCCACGGAGGGCCGAGTGTCTGCAGGTTTTAGTTTTTTCCTGTAAATTGGTTCCAGTTTCAGACCTAAATAACCACATGAGGGTAGATCTAACCAATCAGTGACATAATTAATCAATCAAGTACAAGGTGAGAGTGAAAACCTGCAGACACTCGGCCCTCCGTGGAACCAGTTTGAGACCCCTGCTATATGACATTTTGTCATGCCCTGGCTGGGAGGCCCTGGCCGTTTCAGGGCAAGACTAATAGTGAGGCCTCTAGCCCTCTCTATGCCGCTGTGGGCTCCACAGTCAGAGCAGCTGCATTCAGTTGACTCTGATTGGGGAGCCTACTTAGGCTAGGCTACAGCCACACTCGGTGTGGTTTATTGTTTTTTTGTGTGCAACTTCACGGTTTGTCCTTCCTTTAATTCAATTTCAGTGTGTACACTACATGTTATTTGTATTTCGTTTATATGTTTTTTGCTGATACATTTAGCACATTTCATTTCTACGTTTACAGTTCGTGTTGCCGTGTTTTCTGTGTATTGGATTAAATTCACTCTTTACTTTTGAAATATGTCTGCATTTGGTTCTGCCACACACCACAGCCGTGACATTTATATTGAATACAAATGAGGATGAATACAATGACGAGTAGGAAGAAGTCCATACGTTGTCCAAAAGGTAAGTGATGTCTTAAGGTATCTAGCATTCTTCCAAGAGATTAGATAC
The DNA here is from genome assembly GCA_016801125.1 of Novumbra hubbsi. Classification (NCBI taxonomy): domain Eukaryota; kingdom Metazoa; phylum Chordata; class Actinopteri; order Esociformes; family Umbridae; genus Novumbra; species Novumbra hubbsi. The sequence continues at coordinate 19,886 of JACXGK010009441.1, forward strand.
TGTCACGGTGTTGTAGTGAGGCGGAACCATACGCAGACATATTTCCAAACAAAAGGTGTATTTAATCCCAAAACAAACAAAAACTCTACACGGACTGTAAACGTAAAATGAAAGGACTAACTAACATAAAAACGATATACAGAAAACATGTAAAGCATTCGCTTGAAACAGAATTAAACAGAGACAAACCGTGAGCTGTTGAGACAAGCACAAACAATAAACCACACCGGGTGTGGTGAAAACCTGACCTAAGTAGGCTCCCCAATCAGAGTCAACTGA
>JACXGK010009442.1:0-20013 GCA_016801125.1 Novumbra hubbsi
CATGGTTTGAAGTATGGCCAGATGCATGGTTTGAAGTATGGCCAGATGCATGGTTTGAAGTATGGCCAGATGCATGGTTTGAAGTATGGCCAGATGCATGGTTTGAAGTATGGCCAGATGCATGGTTTGAAGTATGGCCAGATGCATGGTTTGAAGTATGGCCAGATGCATGGTTTGAAGTATGGCCAGATGCATGGTTAAATGTATTGAAGGGCAGGATGGTGCAGCCGGAACATGGAAGGTGGGGAGAAGAGGCAGACCAAGGCAATGCCAAGTCCAGTCAACTGTGACTCCACAGACTCGTATCTCTCACAAATAAACTCTCCAAAAACCAGTGGTCAGCCAAACAACATAAATGTTCTTACACGTCTGTACAACTCATCTGGATGGTTATATATTAGTTAGAGGAAGTAGTACCCTGCCCCTACTGACGTGACATCCAAACAAGGCACTAGACCGTGGGTTTCTCCAGCTTGGAGCTCGTATCTGCTTGTTCAGGAACATAAGGAACAAATTCCCTCCGTCAAGCTTGGTTTGCACCCTTTTGTGGGGGATCTATTTCAAAAGCCCACTGTATTCTGTGGAGGTGGAAAAATAGAATTGCACAGTGAAGTAACAGATCTTAAAGCGCCATCTTGTCAGGCTTTGTCTGAGGCTCTTTTGTAGTATGGAACTATTCCAAGACTTGGCCTGGGCAATACATAGATCCTCATCACATCTTTTATAGGTGGGGGAAACCCAAGTGCGCTGTACACAAAAGATGCCTGATACTAATTGTGCCTGCAGGCGTGTTGTGAGGACAAACTACAGGGGACATTTTCCGTAGGCCATTGAGGGGGGTGTTGTGAATAATTAACAGCCTGTCTGTGTTGCATTACGATTGTGGTTGGGGCATCCCTTTTCTAATTAAACACTTTCCCTTAAATATGAGAAAATATGAGCTCTCCAAAACACCTAGCCCCAAAGACATAAGTGAATAAAACAACAAAAATCTATCCTATCACACGTAATCATGTATGATATGAGTTTCCAGTGGTGTAAAGTATATTTGTGAGGTCACAAGCAGGCCAGAAAAAAGGTCTGATTATGTATCATGTAACCCCTAATCACCATCACAGGTTTTGCCAAAGCGGCAGCAAATTCCCTGTAATACCCTATAATCATTCATCATGAGACATTTTATTCTCTGCGTCTTAGCTGCAACTGTACCTTTTTGTACAATGTATGTAAGAGCATGGTTCCACGTAACATACAGTAACACCTTGCCACTTAGCAGACCCCATTATTTAAAGTGATTGACAGATTTAAACTGAGTGGCATTGCCTGCAGAGCCACTGCTGAGGCGGAGCTGTGGGACCTGCCAGCCCTGTGATTGGCACATGCATCTCACAAGGGGACGACTTCAGCCACCAGTAAAGGTGTTGGGATTTTTTCTATTCTAGTCTTTCGTGCATTTATTCTGTTACATATCTAGTCCTCTTTGTATATATTCTGTTATGTATCTAGTACCCAGCCAACACCGGATGCAAGTCAAATCCTGACTGACAGGCTCGTGGTCTGATCGGTTTTAAAGAGTAGGGCCCATTAATAAGCACACTGGCATTAATAGGCACACTGGCTCCTTTTTCCATGTAGCCACAGTCTGTTTTACACAAGCTTCTTCAAGGGCAAACTCTCCAAGTCTCCAAATAGCTTCAGCCATATCTTTACAGCTCTTTAAGTCCACCAGATTTGGTGAGCACTATTGACAACAATAGTAATAACTGATGTCCAACCACGAAAACAATTTCCCGAACTCTCCCTGCGAGTATGAATGCCACATAAGACACTGATAATGTTTATCCTCCCAGTACACAATCACTAATCTATTACACCAAGCTGTGTGTCGAGGTTCTGTCCACTGGAGTTCCCTGGCTGAAACACCTCACCGTCAAGCATTAACTGGGGGTCACCGTGATTAACCAAACTTTCTTATTACAAACACTCTCACACAATAATTAGATTCAAAGGTCAGATGAAGCAGGGGTGGAGTGCAGTGCGGGCATACCCTCAATAAAGCAGAATGAAGCCCCGTTTAGATGCTACCAGAGAGGCTTGAGGGGTGGCTAAATGCTGGAATTGAACCCCAGTAGTAACAGCAGCACCTCCTCTCATGCTCCCATCTCAGGCACCTGAAGGAACCACCCACCACCAGCAACCAGAGGGTCAAGTATGGACAGGGAAGGAGGCAGGGCTGGGAGAGTGAACTATTCATTCCTCTTCTGATGGGGGAAAACACAGAGATGCTCTAGAAAACCAGATCAAATGTTTGAAGGAACTCCCTCTGGGATCCAGAGGCAGAATGGACAGACTGTAGAGTACATGAAGAGAAGAACCGTGTGAGCGATGTGTTTCTGCAGTGTCTGACAGGAAAAGAAGAATGTTATCCAGGAGGCTGCCTTCTTTGTCTCCTGAGCTAAGTCTTTTTCCTCTCCCTTGTCAGGTTATGATATTGACCAAGGCCCACGTTGGCAATTGACCAAGGCCCACATTGGCTATTGACCAAGGCCCACGTAGGCTATTGACCAAGGCCCACGTAGGCTATTGCCCAAGGCCCACTTCGGCAATTGACTGAGGCCCACTTTGGCTATTGACGAGGCCCACTTCGGCCCAGGACCAGCTTCAACAGAGCAGCACAAGAGATTTAAACCCTTCGCGTCAGGTAGCATATGCATTAAACAAGAAAAAAAATTATAGGTGAAAACATTAAGGAACTTTTAAACACACTTTCATAATCTTGAGGTGTTATTAAATTCAACACCTCAGTTTTCAGTGAAACGTGCCTCGTGGCTCTTTTCATTTGACTGGACATTGTGCCAGCACAATTCATTCTGTGTCTACAGAAGAATCAAAATGCCTCCTACATTCACACGAGTGAGTCACAGGCTCTCAGCATGAGGTGAAATCAGCTGAGCCATGGCTTCCCAAACACAGTGCTCATAGCAGTTGAGGTTTCTGAATTAATGCCAGGTCTTTAAACATCCACAAGCACTGGCCACATCAGCTCAATGTATTTACAAATGAAGATAGTCCTCACACTTCTGTCACCCATCCGGTCCATGGAGATATTCAAATCTGAGTGGGGGTGGCACTGCAGAACTAATATAGTCACTTGTTAAAACTGGTAAGCAGTTAACACATCCTGAAATACATCTAGGCTACGCTGATGTGTAGACAGAAAAAAGGCCTGTTAAGGAATGTACTACTGTGTAATGTCTTACACAGTAGTACAGCCTTTAAAATAAATATAACCTTTGTATTTAGAAATAACAAACAGTGGTCTAGTAAATTGTAGAGAATATTGGTACAGATGAACTTGAGCCATTCCATGTATTGTATTTTTTGCGGAAAAAAGCGAGCACACCTGATTTGACTTGTCAGCTTATCATGAAGACCTAAAATTGGTGAATCAGATATCAGATGTGCCTGCTTGGAGCTACACAAAAATGGTAACATGTCTGAGGAGGTGGTGGAACACCAACAATCTACTAGTGTTTCCCAAACGCGTCGGTTGAGGATGAATGCCTGTCGCTACTTGGCCAGTACTTCCCTGAACAAAATGTCTTGTTGATTGAATTTAGGCTTCCTTCATAGAATTAGAGTTACACGAGCAATCACTGAAGATCTTTGCTATTTCGCAGTCGGCACATACAGACTGTTTTATATGTTACAATGTTTACTCTGAGGTGTAATTGCATGTCTTCATTGTTCCACCATGATGCCCTTGAGTTGTGTACCATTTTTTAGAAAGGACTGTGGTAATATAGACATGGAAAACAATGCATATCTTGGTTGTTCTCTGAATTGTTGCTTAGCATAACCTGTCCTTTTTTCACGGGCAACCTTTCAAAACGATCCTGATGAATTCCGGTCACAACAAACCAGGGAATTTGATTTAGCTACTTTAAAAGTGACATTTTCATTTATTAACTAAAAAGTGAAGATTAACTAAAAACTAAAAAGAATCCTAACGAAAAAGTGATTGGCCAAAGGAAATCACGCAATCTCCACATTCATGCAGAGATTCTCATTTCACTAAAATGATATTTTGAGCCCAACAAAACATATGCCCCAGGTTCAGATCCTGGCCCACGCCTGCAACCAGAATCACAGCTATGAGATTCGGTCCGGCATTCTCACATGAGGAACACAATGCCATGGAAGTGATTCCTGAACTAAACATTGACTTGCATGTTTACTTGTTCAAAGTATCTCTCCGATGCATGTAAATATGTTCTGTATCGGTTGTCACAGCGATTCCGGCAGTAGCCCCCTGTTATTTCTAGACTAAGTAGTTGTACACTCTAAATGCCTTAGAACCATAGAGAAACGTTTACTGGTCTTTTACATGGAAGTAATTAGGTACCATTCTTATAAACCTTGGTCAAACACGGGGAGAAAAAATGATTAGCTAATGGCGAAGCTGGTAAACGCTTGGGTTCATTCCTTTGTTTCACTTTTGTATAGAAAATGGGTTTTTCCATAGAGGAGGAATGGGTGGTGCTGGATGCTGGTGATATGAGGATCAGCAGTGTCTGGCAGGATCCCATCACAGGAGTGAGTCAGACACCGCTGAAAGCAAGTCATCGCATACAGGAACGATTTCTACTGTATGAGTGAGATCATTCTGATATCATTTAATGCTGGGTTTCTAATCAGGCCTGATCCAGCCTTTTATTGTAATCATCATCACACCACACTTTCCATCATCCTGACATTGAAATTCCTTCAAGCTGTTATTTTATTTCTGTTTTCCTCATTACCATGAAGCAATATCGATGACCAACAAAACCCGCCTTTCTGTTGGAAATAACGGAGGCCCGTCTCAGTAATGTTATAGAGAAACACTATACTTAGTCTGGACTACTTCATTAGAAACAAAAAGATGGTTGCTCCAATTTGAAGCTTCTGCAGCAAAATATTCTGAGCTCACAAACTGGTGCTTAATGGAAACTGCATTACTAGAACTTTCCATCTTCCATTCAGTTCCCACATGCTGGTTGTAAGCTCAAGAGGGACACACTGAGTGTGAAGGTAAGATGGGAAACATCTAGGCAGGTGCCTGGACTCTTCATTGTATTCATGCAACTCTCGCAACCAGTGGATAATATTTGTGTTAGCATAGCATTTTTGGCAACGCTCGAGTGTGACCTAAATACATTCAAATGAAGGAAAGTGCACTGAGTGTTACAGCCCTTTGACTCCATTATCCCCCATGCCAGAGGTTAATGGCCCTGGTGCAAATGGGAAAAGTACTGAAACATGCAATCGAGCAGTTTACTAAATCATGCCACCCTAAGCACAAATCCAGTCGTAGTCCATCTTCTGGAACCTGTACAATAAATGCCATAAACAGCCAGTTCAGCCAACTTCTGGATAATAGTGGGGTACACCACTGACTCAATACCAGTCCCCTTCATGTACGGTCCACATTCCACAACCCTGTGTCTCTGAAACACCGGGGGTGAGTTCAGTTGCAAGTGGCACATCTCTAATACATGTCAGCAGTGGCGGTCCATCTTATTCACACCTTGAGTCCAGCCCATTATTAGATTCAGCCTGACAGCTTGCTGGCGGGAGGATGTGGACTTCAAGGTCTTCCCCCGTGCCAGGCTTTGAAGGCTTCCTATAGGTTGGCATGGAAACTAGCCCCCCTGCCTGGCCTCCCAATCCTCATTTAACCCACTACCCCCTCGCCCCCTCGACGGGTAGCCAGAGTCACACGGGCGAACACCCAACACTCCCGCGTCAGAAGAGGGGGACAGAGTGGGAGGACGGAACGGCTATAATAACCCCTGTCCCATCACAGAGAAGGAAAGGGAGACACAAGGCAATCTGGAAGCCTCGCAGGACAGAATCACCTGCATGGTTTTGTTATGTGCATTCGTTAGCGCGTCGGGTCTATGCTGTGCTTCAGCGGCCACTCCTGATGACACACTTTCCTGGAGCTGGTCCTGAGCCTGCTATAGCCCGGCATGACTGGCCAGTTGGCAAACATTAGCGAGCGTTATGCCAACACGCTTCCCTCACATCGCCGAACAAAGACGTTCACTTAAAGGGGAAGTTCACCCATTTCTACACGCACATGTGTGTCTCGGGTTTCTGTGCTTGAGGTTCGATTTAGGAAAAAGTGTGTACTTATTGTTTGAAAAAATAAGTATATATTTGTTTTTTTCCTCTATTATTCTGCCTGTCTACATTCCTCCCCCATTCACCCCTCTAGGAAACCATTTAGAAATTATATATCCTCCCCTTCAGTCAAAATGCAATAGTGGCAGACTGACAGCTTGGGGAAGGCCTATAGATAAGAGAAATCCAGCTCTGATCAGGCTCATCTGCAATTCCAACAGATGATCTTTCACACATTGCACTCTTGTGAGGTCACCATAAACAGCCTCAATAAGAACAGGCCCAGAAAGTAGAGCTGATGCATATAAAAATCTAGTTCAGGAAGTATGGTACCAAAGAGGAAATAGAAGGTATTTTGAGGGGATGTGTATTAGTAAACAGCGTTGAGAGAAGGGATGTGGAGAAAAACAGCTATGATCCGGTAGCAAATGTTCTCCTTGAAGATAACCAACAACGTGCAGAGGGTCTCAAAGACCTAAGCCCACTGGCCAATCAGCTAAAGTGAAATGGCTTGATAACTAACAAATCAAACGAAAGGCCTTAGTGAGCAAGCCAATTGGCTCATCTTGGGCCATTAGTATCAGTCAAACGTGTGTGTTCAGTAACACTATACTATGACTCCATGGTCAAAGTGTCTGGGGTTTCTGGTGATACCTACAGCACAGTCCTGCTCGCTTTATGTTTCTCAAAGCGTTCTTAGATTCAGAGTTTGTCTTGGGACAGATATTCGAAACAGAGAATAAGCCAGTCTGTTTCTGAGAGGAAGTGCTCTGTCGCTCTCCACCACATACATGTTGTCATGACCATTAACCACGACTACACAAAGCAGAACCAACACAAAGTCTGTTTTAAGTTTTTTTTCAAAGAGGAACTCATTTATGTCATGGCTCATCACCAGTCTGAACGTTTTCCCTAATCCCTTTGGGGGGAATATGGGTAGGTATGTGTAACAACATTTTAATAAAACACTTAAACCTCAGTATACAAGAAGAGGCTGGTAAGTGACGTGAAATCAGGGCTCTTTCACTTGCCGGTCTTCGTTTCTCACAGTTGTCCTAACTATGGGAGGGCTTCACTCGCTGGAGCTCAATGAAATCCGACACTTAGGCCAGGCTTCCTAGAAAACACAATGTTCTACCTCCTCAATATGCTTAAACCATATAAGGGGACCACTGTTGAGGGACTCTTGATGAACAGTTTTTCTGGAAAATGTAAGTGATTGCATAGGTAACAAAACAAAGTACCACTGGATTGATGTAAGTAATAATAGTTCATTAGTAGTAAAGCTTTGTCTAAAGGTTAGCTCCAGAAGACCAGGACCCTTTTGGCAGTGATACATAATTGTTATATATATACCACAATAATTTAAAAAGATGTATTTGTAATACCAGTAAAGACCTGGGGCCCCACTGACAAATAACATTTAAGAAATGTTTTCACTTACAGAAATGTCATCTTAACTATTTGTTGAATAAAGTGTCCACACTAGGACCTATACTTTTCTTAATCTGGCCACACAATTATTATTAATATGATCAGTAACATTATCTTTTGTCCATATAAACACCAATGGAGAGGAGGACACTTTGATATAGAAAGCTTCCATATTAAACCCTAAAGGGTTCTTCAGCTAGATCCATAAGAGAACCCTTTGAATAAATCCTTTTGGTTCCACACAGGACCCTGTTAGGTGACAGGCCTTCTGTGTTTAAATTTTCAAGATCCCTTTCCACACACCGAAAAGGGTTCTACGTAAAACCAAAAAATAGCTATTAATTGAAAGAACCCTTTTTGGAACCTAAAGCCTTGCTTATACATGCCATTAACATGTGTCCTTTTCTGGTTTGTCTAACAATCAGATTATTAACAAAAACAGAACAAAGGGTACATTTTAGCTGCAGTTATAAACCAGGCTTAAGAGAGTATAGAAAGAGGTATAGCAGGCTGATTACAGACTGGACCCACTCAAGCGCTCTCCATCGTAACCCTCTCTCAGGACTGCTGACACATATCAAAGGCAGTCAAACAAGTAAAGGCTTAGTGGGTAAATACTGTAGACTATCAGAGCAGCGCAGAAATTACCCATCTTTACAAGCCCCTTGGTGGTGTCCTAGTGGGAAATTTTGTATTTTATCTGACAATGATCAAATCAAATCATCAGTCAGGTTCTGGTTGGGTTTGTAATTTGTGAATACTTAGGGGGTAGTTATTCATTCTGTGACAAACGACAGGATGGCACTACACAGACACATTGGGTTGTTGGTTAGTTCCAAAACCCTGGAAGGCATTTCGTTTCCGCATACCCCTTGATATTTAACTCCAACAGACCATACTTTCCCTCAAAGCTGTAAATAGATCAGGATTGACCATATCACCGTTTGGAATGTTCATCTATCGGATTCCACTGTGATCCTTGGAGTTCTTTTTACACTGAGATAAGGGTGTTTAAAGCTCCTCCCACTGGAGCAGCCAACACATCCTTCTGTATACGTCAGCTGAGCTGGGCAGATTGTTAATAACCACACAACTCCACAGTGAGCCAAGATACATTTTGCCTCGTGGGATCATTTCTGAGAACCCCACGTGCAAAAATGCTATCTTGTGCTTTCAGTTCTGGATAAAAGTTAATAATTGGGGTTAAGGAATAACATAGTATCAGAGGTTAGGTTTATGGTTATGGTAAAACATACTATTAGGGGTTAGATTAAGGTTTAAGTGTTTGGGTTCAGTTTCAGGGATGCGTTTTGTTTTCTGTCTGAGGCATCTATTAAGAGAACATCAAGATAACTAATATATATAGACGCCTCTCTATGTGAACAAACCAACCCCAATGTGGTAAAATATAGGTTCAAATAAGCATTGCATGTATATTTCAGGGGCCATGAATAACTATAGAGTAGCTGCATCTCTTGGTCACTTTCCAAGAGCAAAACTTCATTGACTGGTCTCAAATGACTGACAGGAAATTATAGGATGTTATAAGACTGACATATTGTGATAAATCAAATGAGTATATCCCACATATATCCTGCAGATAATACAATAGAAAGACAACATAACAGTCCAGAAACTCCATAGCGGCACTCACTACCCTAAACAGATTTTTTCCTCCAGTAAATGTTTTAAACATTACAAGAGGCCATGCCAGCTGTTCAGTGACAACCACACTGAAAGCCCTAACAACAACAAAACTGTTTGATATTTACTGTGCAAGCTGTTAGTTGCGGGCATCCCAAATGAGCAAGCTACTAAATGCACGCGTGACGTAATGAAACTAAATCAAAAGAGCTATTGATCATTGGCTGCAAATAATCTCTGTATTGCACAGCAAAACATTTAAATGGATTCTTGCAAACAAGGTGTTGCAATGCCTTCTGCCTAATTCTTCACATTTACCAAGGTTTTCTTAATCTATTCTAGTTTGTTTGTACGGGAGGCATTTTGTTTTGAGGACCAGTATTTTGAATAAACAAAAAGTATGAGGTCTACATACCTTATATAATTTACTAGTGTTGTAGGTTACATTTATAACAACTATTGCTAGCGCTGGGTAAACAAATGAATTCACCATTTACAACACTTGCCTGGACCCTTAAGATTCTTTGTCCTCACAACAGCTAAGAAATAACATCATGCTATATATGATCAGTACTGCTAATAAACAAATTAAAGTACAAAGTAATGTAACGTTGAGCAAGTTGCAAATTCAGCGTTCGAATGCTGCAGGCTAATTGTTTTCATATAAAAACGTATCTATTTATCTAGATATGATATGCATTTCTTACCAAAGAACTGCTGGATAATTACTTTAAGGTTTGATGAATGCTCTCCAATTTTTCTGCTGCCCCCTTGGGTGGCATACCTTACAATTTGAAAACCCCAGGGTTAAGGGATAGGGCAATAATGTTTTCATTTTCTTTTGACCGGATGGAGAAGCAAACAAAATAATTGTTTGAGTTCCCACAATGATAGTGAAACCTGAAATGTGTGTGTGTGTGTAGTGATTTTCTCTAATAGCAAAAAAGGCTCTATAAAGCCACCATCTCTGCCTTTTATCAAGCATCACATTGATCCTGATTAGGTGACTCATTATTGCCTCTTGTCTATTATTAGGAACAATCCTGACACATCACAGGTTGCCTCTGTCACTAGGTTACCACCATTTTAATTAGGGTCTTAATATGGCAAAGCCACAGCCAGCGGGGGCTGTTGTGCTGTATTGTGGCTGTGCCTGGAGTATGATCTCTGCTCTTATTTACACAACACTGCACGGCCTATTTCCTTGTATGGTTACCGGTGCGACAGCTCCTTCTGTCTCAAGTCTAGATGTGCTATAGGGGCCACTTTATTCTCTGGCTAGTTCATAAACACTCTAGGCCATGTATGGTCATTTACATTAGCATTTTATTCATTTAGCATAAGCTCTTATACAGTGCAACTCAAAGGAGCAACTTGGGTTGACTGTCTAGCTCAAGGACAGATTGATAAATAGCAAGCTTCAAACTAGCAACCTTACGGTTACAGATACGATGCTGGTCGAACTGCTGACCATACCTATCAAGTCTGACAATGGGTTTACTTAATAACCTCTCAAGCTACAGTACTTGGCTCTGAAAGTAATGGTGTATAAAAATCTGACTTCAGCCATTTGAAGTTTGACTGCAATAACGTAGCCACTGTGGCTCAGGGAATGGACGTGTTGTGTAGACACACAGTGAAGGCTCTGCCTGTTCGTATAGCATTAAGTTGTGTTTCCCACAAGGTGGTAGTTGTACTGTGGCTCAAGTTTGTGGCTGACAAGGCAAGGAATCAAAACAGTGAGAAAGAGGTAGAATTCAGATTGTTGGCACGCCAACCCCTGAGGGATGAAAGAAGAGACTGCCGATCGCCATGGAAGCCAGAGGGATGCTCCAGCCTCAAGCTCAACCCAGCACAGACGCACACACACAAAGCTTTTAGAGTTTATAATTTAGTCCAGTCAATCAGAGTTGATCCAAAACAGAAGAGACCATGTCTCATGGGGACTGCAACATGACTTTACGGTTAAACCTGCCCGGCAACCAACTCCTTGCCCCGGCCAAAAGCTACACCACGGTCACGGACACATGCTACAAAGCAAGAGTCTGGATCTGACAACATCCCAGACGTTTCCAATTCACTGTGCGTGCAAGGGGTTAGGTTAAAGAGGATCCTATCAATGTCAGCTTGGTTCTCTGCATCAACCCTCATTTTGATTAACCTCACGTTATTGTCTGAATTTGAGTCATCAGACAATAGATGCCCTATGTTGTCACGGATATGGTTTTAGGCATAATGCAGGTAGGTGGGGCATAATGCACATATTCCATATCTAAGGGTGGAGTGTTATAGCAATTGTATACTGGTAAAATACCACAAAACCTGCAGTGTCTTAGTGCTAAAATAAAACGGTTACCATCGCAATTAGAACACTGAAACGTAATGCTCAGAGCTATGTGACAATCAGCATTTGGGGTTTAATCCAATCGGTTGATAGTATGGTTTATTAACCACATATGTAATGTCCTTCATTGCATAATGTCATAAAAAATTTGAATACGTTTCGGGTTCCAAAAACTTTTAACTGGCTACGCCTAAATGTCAGCTTTTCAATATAGAGAAGTCACTCACCTCTTTCTCTGAGATGTAAAGTTGGTCCCCTTTGAGTATAACATAACGGTTTTTCCAGATCTCCCGGAAAATCCCCTTGCCACAGAACTTGCGAATCCAACCAATTTTGTCTGGCTGTGTGGGGTGTTGATTTGTCTCCTGCAGGCCCTGCATATCGAAATAAAAGACACAAGTAGAAATTACGTGAAAGGACCAGAGCCGCTCGTGTAGATTCAACACTGCACGGATAAGAAACGAGGAGAGACTTTTTGTAAAGGCGACTCAGCCCCATGTCATTTCCTTTGTCATGTAGATGCTGTCACATTCCTTGCGCGCACCGTTTTTCTTGGGTCTTGAATGTTTGTCAGCAGCTCAGTTACACCGACCACGTTAGCCAATTGTATTCCAAGAAAAAGAGCCTCTCTTTTAAAGCCTCTCGCTATGTGACAAATAAGAGCACTCCCTAAAAACATTTACCTCTCAAATCCACAACAAGAATTACAAGAGAGCACTTTCAAACTCCACATAGACAAGGCATTAAGTCAAATTAATTGTTAAGCAAGTTAAGATAGTGATACGCTAACTGAAGAACGCGCCTAACAATGAATACATATAGCAAAGCAGCACGTTCCAATAACAAATACATCACTGTGCACTGTAGACAGTGTAGACTATGAAGTAATTGAGTAAGTATGTATCGAGTATCATTGATGTGCGCAAAAGTCGTTACACAGTTGCTGTTTGATACGTTATTGGGAATAACGGCTAGCCACAACCCCTTTATTACCGGTAAATGACCATCCCTGAAATGGTTTCAGAACCTTACCCGTTTTGACGAATTGTTCTTCTTCATTGTAAAGGATAGGGCTGTTTATATGACTATCCCCGACCCGACTTCAGCCAGTAATAAATTCGTAATTTAGCCAAAAAGGAAGATGCCAAGAAACGCCGAGAATTCGGGACGGGGCGTATTGCCCGTTCAGCTCGAAAGCCGTCGGTATTTCTTGCCCCTTTTCCTCGCCGCCTCCCGACGTTGAGCACTTTGGTTGTCTCCCTCCCGTCTTCTTTGTAGTTCCAACTGAATGGGTTTGGTCTGTCTGCGCTCTTCTACACTGAACTGAATGGGTGTCTGGTTACGCGGATGAGTCTGTATCATTGCCTCCCCATTGAGTCCCCCCTCCCTCTCCTCCGTTCTCGGAGACTTCGGTTATTAAAGCACTTTCAGCTACGGTGCGGATAGGCTGATCCTGTACGCTGTAAAACTCGAGAGCTCCATCTATCTAAAGCCCAAGAGTTAGGCCTATATACACATGCGTGATGTCATCAAAAAACTGAAGAAATACGAGCACGAGGTTCTTGGAAATTATATCTTGTAGTCGGTTGGAGGTTTTAAAAGTTCAGTGATACCTAGAAAAATGCATTATATCTATATTTATTAATGATAGTAATAAAATACAAATAATTACAATAACATGTGAAATTTTTAACCCAAGCTTGTGCTCATTGGTAAGACATGTCACACCTAACTATAGATTTGTAATTAACAAATAGTCATATTTTGTTTGGTGGTCACACTTGGTGATCCTTTTAGGTTTTCTTTCTAATTAGTTAGACAGGGTCTGAGAAAGCTGATGATTAAGTCTCCTCTGCACTTGTCGCACACTCTTAATTTTGCAAAACTGAAATAATCCAAGTAAAATAAATATAAATAAATATAACGACGTCTGTGCTAGAAAGATGTTTTGTCTTTGAGCACATGACCATCTTCTTTTTAATGGATTCACAAAACAATATGTTTAGAACATTTCAGTGTTAGTTTCCTTGGCAAATGTTCTGTCTCTCAACATTTGTCACAATGTCATTGTGTCTGTGCTTTTGTCTGCTTTGTGATCTGATGTTGCTTACGTTGGTTGGGATTTGCAGATCCCTTGGGCGTGAGAATCAACAATTCAATATCCCTGGCTGTTTGGGTCTGAAGTGCATACATTTTAAGGCTAAAATACATGAGTGATCATGATTACACAACATACAGGCTCCAAGTTTAGTTTTAGGGTATCCTAACCCAGGTGCATCAAGGCATGAACAAGGGAACAAGGTACCATCCATATTCAGAATAACCCCCCCCCCCCCCATGGTAAAACAAGGTGGTAGGGGCATTGTATTATGGACATGCTTTGCAGCTACTGCGAATGAGAGACTAGTTGTGATTGTGGGCAGGTGTAACAGCCAAGCACAGCCTGTGCCATGCCGGCTGTTACATTTCTATGTTCATTTGGTTTTGCTTCTATGTTATTTGATTGGTTTCACCTGTGTCTGGTTTAGTCTACCTCGTTTATTCCCCCATAACCCAATACAATGTAGAAAAAAATTGGTTTTGAATACTTTCCTGCACTACGGGCCGGCAAAGCAACATGGCAATGCATTTTTGGGCTTCTCCTGCCTGGTCAGTAGTGTTAAGATGCACCCCTGGCCTGGAATAGCACTCAATAGGCTCTTCCGCAAACACAGCAGGTATGAAATAATGTTAATGTGGCCAGAGGGTTAACAACAGTCTGTAGGTCTTTGTTGGACCACTTAATCAATTCACTCTAACTTCCATTTCCCCCTTTTTTCCAACACTCCCCGTTGCTCATCATGTCCTCTACCCCCACATGCCTCAAGGAATAATCACCACCCCTTCACCACCTAAGCCTCGCCATCCTTCTACACGGATAGAAGAAGAGCTCGTCCCCATTAAAAGTGTTTTTCCTTCGGACATTGTATAGTTGTTTCTCATATGGTCTTCCCTGTAGAGTTATCTCTTTAAAGTGAGTTTGCATGTTTGTGTGTGTGTGTATGGGTGTGGGTTTGAAACACATCTCTCTGTGTTCCCACCAAAGACAACACATCTACGTGTTCCCCCCTGATAACACATCTACGTGTTCCCCGTGACAACACATCTACATGTTCCCCCTGATAACACATCTAAGGGTTCCCATGACAACACATCTACGTGTTCCCCCGTGATAACACATCTACGTGTTTCCCGTGACAACACATCTACATGTTCCCTCCAACAGGTGTTATTAAAGACATCATGGAGCAGGCTAACCAAGCTGGCATGTGTCTTTCTGATATCACTTCCCACCGCTGGATCCTGAGGCCTGGATTAGGTCGGAACGGGAGAGATTAGGGCCCGTGGATGGCAGGAGTAGTTGTTTGTGGGCTCTAGAGAGGGGCGCAGATGGCTGGGGTTTATAAACCAGCAATATAGGGCAGTGGGGCTCGGACATGACAGACGGGAGGCCAGGGGAGTAGGATGGGGGCTGATGGGACAGGGGACTCACCATGGGGGCGCTGAGAAAGGGTTTGTGGTTTGTTCCTTGGCCAGGGATTTGGGAAGACCAGGATACTCCCAATGACATGGGATTAGACGGGTAAAACCCCTGGCTCTCCATCCAGCCCTCCATACTTGGATTTGACCCAGTGGTCATCAGCGGGTTAAGTCAGACAACTGTGGATCTTCACCAATCCTGCACACCCTTTCTCCCAAAATGAGAATTATTTAAATCCTTCAGCCTAGTGGCTTGTAAATAGATGCTCAGTGACTCTTAGATGTGAAATCCGATTGAGGTCTTCTCGGTCTTGGTAAATGTGAAGGCTTTAGCCTTAGACAGATGTTGAGAGAAGTTTGATCCCAGGCCTGATACAACTGATCATTTCATTACGAAGCCCAATAAAAGCTCAGCTGTCATGTTGTGACGTGCTGCTTAAAAAACATATATGGGGTCTGTTTGGTTAAAAAATGCCATTCCAGGATATTGTTTTGTGTTACTAAGTGGGATTAAGATGGGGAAAACCATAACATTCCTGTTGTTTACATGGTTAAATAATGTAAATGTACACTATGCAGTGTGTGTTGTGACATTTCTCTACATTTTATAATGCAAGCAGCATGTGAAATCTAAGTTGCCTCACAATGAAACCATTTTTGTTTATTCTGTTCATTTTGGAGGTTATTCTGTACAATCCTTTTGGTTAGTATTTAGGACTGACAACATTATTGTGGATCCCTATTTCTCTCCTTTCAATGCCACTAAACAATGTTACCGTTAACAAATCAATAATGGGCTAAAATTGAAATCCAGAGTGGTTTTCTATCCCCTGTTTGTTCCAGAATGTATTCAGGCTTGACTCAGGACATTTTGACATCATGGGCTATTGTGTGTAAACAAAATATTCAACTGGATACATTTTCGAAAACATGCTTTACAACATTTTAAAAAATTCAGCGCATCTAAAGGCATACCTTCTACCTTCAAGGTCATGTTCTGCTGTGAGTCACATGCGGAGCTTCCCAGAGCTACAATGCTCCGAAGGCATCATCAAAACACCTTCAGAAAGCCTGTCTATCTTCCCCAAGGTCTGGGCTCTGCTATTGTTAAAGTGTCAGAATAACATACCATAACTCTTTCTTACTACCACCGCAAGCCAATTCTCCACAGAATTAATCACCCCGGATATGATTGTCAGAGTCCATAAATCCAACCTCAGAAGAACCTTCAAGACCATGTTAAAAAATGTGCATGTAACTTAACAGCTTTGACCGTTTTCTCAAAGTAATTTGCTTGATCAAAGCAAAATGTGCTGGAAAATTGCACAATTTATGTAACCTTTCCTTTAATGTCAAGAATATGGTGAGGAAGCCATGAGTCACACAACTTTCTTGTGATAAAAGCAACACTAAGAACTAGAGGGGAGTTCTGAATCAATCAGCTGGTTCTAAATATTCCCCAGGAGGAAGTGAAAGAAGGAAGAGGAAGATTGGCATCACAGCTGGTCTGCAGGTTATTTACCATATTAGGGTACATCTCCAGGGACATGAAATACAGTGTTGGTGGCAGTATATTGCCCTCCTTAAACAAAGTAATCATTACATTACACTGTGTATACACACACGGCTGACTATCTTGATGTGGAATGGGCCGTCATTTCTCCACAGTGTGCTATTCTTTATATTTGGTGCGTTCCCTTTTTACGGTACAGTCCTTCGTTGGTTAATTAATCAAGCTTTGGTACCCAAATCTCTAAACTTCTACTAATCATGGTTACCTTGGGTTGTATTTTCATGTTAAATGAGGCCTAATGTTCTCTGCATTCCAAGTAATTATAGTTGCGCAACAAAATTATATTTAAAGTAGCAAATGTTTAGAATCCATAGCAAAATGTGTGGAATTGTGGCAAATTCTTTTAAAAACTGCCCACAATGTATGGATATTATTTCCTACTGAGCAAAAGATTTACGTTTATACAGTATTGATATAAATCCACTTTTTATTTAGCAAATGTTCAATAAAATTTTGTCATGTATTTTAAGTAAACATGTTCTACATAACTCTTTGCAACCCTGGTTATCCGGCCATTGCAATGATACGTGTCCAGCCCGTATATTATGCCTTCAGTTAGAGAATTAATATAAGGCCTGGACATATTTTCTTGAATTTCACCAGCCCAGTATTTGTGACAACTTACCTCTGGTCAAGTCTATGTGGAAACCACACCCTGTGCCCTCCACCAGGCTTGGATCGGTTTTTACTGAGAGTACTGTATTTTACCGAGATGTGCTATGTTGTTCTATGCAGACCCATAAAGCCTCCCACTGTGCCAGAACACCACAATCAAATTGTAAGGTGGCTGACTCTGCACAAGAGAGCAACAACAAACTCCTCCTCACCTTACTCTGTCAGCCAATAGTATTCTACTTGCTTTCGATTTGCTTGGTCAAAGCAAACAAACAGCCGACTTCTAGGACAGACCCTTAGATTGTGAGAGGTTAGTGAGGGAATTGTTACAGCTGTCTCAAGCTATGTCATAGCTGATGACTACTAGCATACGTGTGTGTTAGGGTTGGGGTTAGGGTTGGGGTTGGGGTTGGGGTTGGGGTTAGGGTTAGGGTTGGGGTTAGGGTTGGGGTTAGGGTTGGGGTTAGGGTTGGGGTTAGGGTTTGATGCACACTGGTCTCTTGAGCCTGGGAGTCCTATGGAAAATGTTGCTTTTTGCATTGATTTCATTGTCTCCTGCCGTATATTATATCATACAGTATATTCGTGTCCACAGGCAGTATTTCTTACAGCCTTGTAACTCCTTTCCTGCAGCCCAAGTAGGCTCTTGAGCTTGTTCATTTCCCTTCACTCCTTCACAAAACACAGAGTGAAATTACACTGGACCTCTAGTTTTCCCTGACATGTAATTTTAGATACCCAAAATAAACAGTCATTCCGAAGCAACCTTGATGATTAAGTGAAGGGTTTGGTTCTGGAATGTGAAGAACGTGTCGTGGGAAGCATTGTGTTGACTTTCAGTGTATGTTCGTGAGAGTGTGTGTGTGTGTGTGTGTCTGACACTGTGTGTGTGTGTGTGTGCTAGGATCCAACGTGATCTCACAGTTGGCTGTCCACTGAGAAGTCTGCGAGTTAAAGGAAAGGGTTAGGGTTAAGTGAAAGACATAAACATCTATACAGTATAACATCTATGGTAAGTGAATAACATACTGATATGATAAGATGTCTCGCGGCCATCGGTCCGCAGTGTAATCAACACACCTGACAATGGTGCTGTGTCATTAGTCTCGGGCCAAACACGCATCCCTGTGGAGCCCCGATGTTGAACGGCAGGTAACCGACTGGTCAGGGAGACGTTGAAAACCTCAGTAGAGACAACTGCTAGCCGGTCCCTGGAGGCTCACTGCACACAGGCAATGTTAACATGTTTAGATTTGCTACTGAGAGTGAGTTTGCATGGGTTACCAGAGCAACAGGTCCTCTCCAACATGGTTCGGTGCTTCTTGCTATTAAGCAGCCTAACAGGCACTTATCTCATCCAATATGCTTCCATCACTGGGCAGCTTGCAATCCTGTCACGACCAAAGCATCATTGCTGGCGTTGTAATATTTGGTCTTAGTTTTGTGCTGACTCAATTATATTATGAGCTCCGCTCCACAAAACGAGTACACATTTAGACTAATCTGAATAAAATAACATAGAACCATACAGTGCAGTACTGCACAGTTCAGAACAGCAACATGTTTTTTTTAATTAAGTACAATAAAGTATAATGATGTGTGGTACAGTATATCTTTTCAAAAGTGTACAGCACACTAGGGTATAATACAGTATAGTACAATAATCTTCAACCCGGCTAATCTAGGCGGCACCACAAAAGATCGAACACAGGCGGGACCAGTAGATGTGTGACTAAAAGACAGTAGAAACCCTGCCTCACTTTCTCTCCATTTAAGTTAATAGGCATCTCGTCCACCCAAACCATGCCCATGCCTTGTCCATCTTGTACTAACAGCCGCGCGGTCCATCAGTCCATCAGTCCCTCACCCGCCTACTCTCTTCAGTACCCTTAAGTCACTGGCATGTCGTGTGATAACAGGAGCGCGGGCATACATTATTTTTGGTGACTCACCGGTCATAACCTCCCACTCGCAGTAGATTCTGGTCCGAATATACACTTGCCCTTCAGGGTGATCTATTTCCATTACAGTTGTGTAACTGTTGCATAATTGTTGACTAGTCCCACAAAAACGATTACATCATTTTTATGCAAGTATTACTAATGCACTTATGCACCAAGAGTGGGAAAGAAATGCTTCCTGCTTGTCCAGACCATTGAACTAGAGACATAGATGTATAATCGATCTGTAAGTCCCTGGGTGAGGGTGCTATTGTGGTGTGTGTGTATTTTTGGTTTATTTGTGTGTACGTGTATGTGTGTGTGTATTTGTGTGTTTTAGTGTATGTGTCTGCGGGTGTTTGTGTACTTGCGTTTGCATTTGTGTGTGTATTTGCGTGAGCATTTGCGCGTGTGTGCTTTTGCGAGTGTGTGTGTGTATTTATTTGTGTGTGTATTTGTGTGTATGTGTATTTGCATGTGTGTGTTCCTGTGTGCCCTTTTCCTGGGTCACAGACAGACACACCGATCCACCCTATTTCCATTTAGAGAACACTGTTTGCCTCTGGAAACGTCTGCCAGCGATTTCAGGTTAGGTAACCTAATCATAGTCTGTTAAATCAATACAGACACTCTGTCTCTCCCTGTCTCCCCCTGTCTCTCTCTGTCTCTCCCTGTCTCCCCCTGTCTCTCTCTGTCTCTCCCTGTCTCTCCCTGTCTCCCCCTGTCTCTCCCTGTCTCTCCCTGTCTCCCCCTGTCTCTCCCTGTCTCCCTCTCTC
>JACXGK010009443.1:5976-20137 GCA_016801125.1 Novumbra hubbsi
CCCCCCCCCCCCCCCCCCCCCCCCCTATACAGCAGTCTTCACACTGAGCCACAGTGATGTGATTAGCAACAAGAGGCCAGCAATTAAAGGCCACTGGATGGATATTCCTGTTGTCTCCTAGCTGGCTTTACAGACCTGAAACCTGCGTTATTGCCTCTGGATCAATCCATTCCTCTCCAACTCCCCAGCCTCTGTGGACAGGCTGACCTTAGGTTGCAGATCAGAGATCAATACCGGGACAAACACGCCGGTTAAGACAAGGCTGCGCTGAGCCAACACACTCTGTTTCCCGAACCCTGACCGGCAAATTAAAACCAAATCACTTCAGAGCCCCAGCGAGCAGTCAGCAGCCCGGCGGTACGGGCGCTCAGTGACTCAGTCCGGCAGACCGGACCTCTGAATGGGAAACGTAATAATGCTTTGATTAGACACATAATCAGGCCTTGAGCTCAGGTGCAGCAGGGACACTCGGTTAATCCATCCCACACACTTACTTCCTTACGTGCTCCACTACCTCACGCTGTCAGAACACACCTCTGCCTCTTTGCCTGCACCCACACAGACAGTCCGCCCTTATCTTTTCAGCATTTCAAACAGAATATAAAAGATATATTCACATTGGATCAGTTTTCAAGCTATGGTCTGTGTGATTTATATCCTTCATCCTCTAGAAAAACCAAACATAATAATAATAGTGAGATCTTAAGCAGTTATATGCTCTTTTTGACAATGCACTTTGTTTATGATAAAAATACACATATTATTTTCACTGATAAAATGTTTTGTAGATTTCAGCATCAAGTGAAAATAAATACTTTTAACTCTGATGGTTGTCCCTGGAAAGGAATAGGCTGGCAACATCTGCAATACATACAGAATATGTTACAGAATACGTTTACTTTGTAGAACATTTTTTACATTCGGGTAGGCACTGTCAGACAACACAACACGCACGCACACACACACACACACACACACAGCAACGCCCCTCCCCCAATCCCCCAAATGTGCATTTTACAGTCAGAGGATGACAGATAGGAGAAGAAGTAGAGAACCTACAACTACACACAGAGACAAATACACACAAACAGAATAAACACAGACACAAATACACACAAAAACAACTATGCACAAAGACAAATACACACAGACACAAATACACACAGAAATAACTACGCACAGAGACAAATACACACAGACACAACTACGCACAGAGACAAATACACACAGACACAACGACGCACAGAAACAAATACACAGACACAACTAAATACAGAAACAAATACACACAGACGCAACTACACACAGAAACCAATACAAATTGACACAACTAAACACATTGACAAATACACAGAGACAAATACACACAGAAATAACTACGCACAGAGACAAATACACACAGACACAACTACACACAGAGACAAATACACAGACAAAACTACACACAGACAGAACTACACACAGACACAAATACACACAAAGACAAATACACACAAAAACAATTATGCACAAAGACACAAATACACACAGAAATAACTATGAACAGGGACAAATACACACAGACACAACGACACACAGAGACAAATACACACAGAAACAAATACACACAGACTCAACTACACACAGACTCAACTACACACAGAGACCAATACAAAAGACACAACTACGCAAAGTGACAAATACACAGAGACAAATACACCCAGAAATAACTACGCACAAAGACAAATACACACAGACACAACGAAACACAGAGATAAATACACACAGAGACAAATACACACAGACACAACTACGCACAGAGACAAATACACACAGAGACAAATACAAACAGACCCAATTACTCACAGAGACAAATACAAACAGACCCAACTACACACAGAGACAAATACCCACAGACCAGAGCTCTGCTCCCCCACCCTCCCCCATCTCCCCCACCCTCCCCCATCTCCCCCACCCTCCCCCATCTCCTCTCTCTCTCTCTACTGTGGATTCATATTCAGCCCCGTCAGCAGTAGACTGCCAATGCACAGAGCAAATAACGTCCAACTCTTAAAAAAAAAAAGAAAACTATGAGCTCTCATCGGAAAGCGAGCCGTCCGGTCTCGGCCGGGGAAGATTCAACACTGCCATCTAATGGACAGAAGGGAAGCGTGGTGACACCTAGCAGATGAACAGACACATAAACACAACACAGCCAGTCTCCGGTGCGTGATCTGGATTCCAGGAGTGTCCCTCCCTTTGTGTGAGTGACGTGACAGGTCGACAGTGATCTGGTCCCCGGCGCCCGATGTCAGCGTTTCTCTGTTCCTCTGATACCCAGTGGTCCTGCCCGCTCTGGCCCCTGGCATCTGTGTACCGCTGACCCCCTGCCAAAGGGAAACACGGACCCGGCCAGGCCCAAGACGCGCACACATATACACACGCGTGCAGAATGCCAGACTCCGACAGTCCTGTAATTCCTCTATGGAAGGGCGTTGGTGTAATAACTGTCAGAGATCATTGTAATATATCATGTGTGCTCTTTACGTTGGACCCAGTGGTGCAGTCTACGCGACATGCGGGTATCCGTCGTATACCCACTAGGAAAGCTCAAGGATTTCCGTATGCCCTCTTAAAAAAGCGCGTGGGTACGTAACAACGTAGTTTCCCACAGAAAAGTTTGTGACAGAACGTTTTCACTTTCATTCACAAATTCACCCCGTCAGTGTTGCGAAGCACTGACTTTTGAACCATCAGGGCTTCCGTGGCCTCTGGATCTGACGTTGCCATGGAACAACAACACAGTTTCTTTGGCGGTTATTCTCGGGACAAGTAATCCATTCGTGATACGCAAGTAACTAATGTGAATACTAATGGGAATATGAATCGAAAGCAATGTACACACTTTCAGGGTTTCGAAAAGCCTGTCCCTGAAGCTACTGCCGGTTAACGTAACCGCAAATGAGCCAGATGAGGCAGATGCAATCGTAACGTTATGCATTGATGTGTGGTGTTGCTCTGGGACCGGTGAGCATCATACAAGTCACATACAACCATACACACACCACCACCCCCCCAGGACGATTGAGACAGACAGGTATTATCACCCCCCAGGTCCGCTACAAGTATATCACAAAATGTATATATATTGGCTATATATATATGGCTCTTAATCCGCCAGTACAAGGCATTCATCTTTTGCATTGCTGTGATGGTAAATTCAAAGGCGGAAACAAAGCGCAGGATTTAGTGGATCGGTATTTATTACCAAGAGTCCAGAAATAAACAAAAGGCACGAAAAACGTTGTGTGCGTAATACAGAATGATCTGACTCAGCAGGAGTCTATACAGTTTCCAAATCACACGTAACAAAAACGAACACTGAACAGGACACCCTGGCAAACGTATACAGAGACATCAAGCAACAGGTGTGCGCAATGAGGGGGTGCGTTCGTGAAGACATGGGACATCACAAACAATTAACACAAAAGGTGGGCGCAGGGGAACGGTGGCAGCTATGGAGTCGATGCCGCCGAACGCCGGACCCCGCTCGAGTGAGGAGGGGGCACGTTCCCAGAGGGAGACGTGACAATTGCAAAGGACTTGTAAAATGCGTTAGTTTAAATGTCAAATGTCACAGAAGTGCCCGTGGTACCCAAATTGTAAATTCCATATATAAGTACTAAGAAGTCTACGAGTCATCTTCGTAGTGACAATGCAACACAGGAAACGGGGTCAGATTGCTTACATTGTCTTGTCCTGCCATATTTGAATGACCTAATGGCAATAACAAAATATTTTTCTTTTGGCATCTGAAGAAGGCACTTCAAAGCACACTTCCCAATGATATATTAGAATGTATTTAGTCATCTGGTTGTACACCCCTTTCCTACTCACGTCCGTCTCACAACTAACTTTACACACAATGTGAGACACTCGGGTCCAGTAGTGTCAGTTTTACATCTCTGCCAAACCACTGGGCTAACAAGTACTATCCTGGGCTATAAACCCTGCTTGTTTATGACAACACATGATTGATGAAACTGCATAGACATGTCATAAACTGTCCCCCACGTAATCCATAGCCTATTAATAGACCCCCAGTAGGCACCATCTGTTGCCAAATAAGAACACATTGGAATTTGTTCCACTGGCCTCTGGCTTCATTTCCACGTCAAAAGACATCTGGACTCAGTATTAAACTAACCATACAGTTTGTGTCATATAGCTAGTTCGGATTTGGTCCGGTCCAAACATATTTGATGCAGAAATCTAGGGTCAGGGTCGATTAAACAAACTTCAACTCACAAAAAACTAGTAATGAATGTATTGGGGTAGATGGTTGACATGACAGTGATATGCAAATATGTTATCTAAAATGTCCCTTTCTTTAGCAGATAGGTTGCGGGGGTTGAGCACAGAGGGTAGGGGAAAGCTTGACAGAGTTCTGCGAATTACAGGGGGAAATTGTCAGATATATCTTATAAAATGCAATATAGGTTACATCTAACAATCGATTCTAATTCAGAGTTTGTTGTTTTGCTGTGACAAAACTTAGTTGTGTATATTTACTGTGTTCAACCGAGTTATTTGTAGTTCCGCAGTCAGGGTGTGGTGAATACCGGAATGTAGCACACGCTGTTGCTCGAACCGGTCTAACACTAAGTCCGGGAGGTTTGGGAGGTTTGGGCACACAGTCACATTTTCTAGATGTATGTTTGCTCCCCTTTAATCACCTAGAGCTGAGGAGCTGATATGCCCTATGAGTGCAGAGAGTGAGATAGCAAGCGTGCCTCTGAGAAGTGTGACCTGACTGTTATCTTTCTCAGGATGTCATACTCTCATCACACCTTACACAGAAACCAGGCGCTCCACCCGCCGATACAATTGCAAAGAGAGAATTAGTTTCAGGTTTTCTACAGTACAGTTCATTACTCATCGCACACACACTTTTTCAATTTGCAAAAGGGAGGGTGGCAAGTCCTCAATCAACTCGATTTCCTCTCTAAATCCACGTTTTTTCTATATTCGTAGCGTTTAGCGAAGCAAGTGAAAAAAGAATCTGCTATAGATCAATCAATCAAAATCAACACTGTAGCTTTTTATTGATGTCTAAAACCACGGCAACGGAACATCCTACGGAATGACAACGGAATCCTTAGAATTCATGTCATAAATCATCAGTGACGTTACAAAGCTGAAGGAGCCTTGTGTTGCTCAACCCTCATGCGGTAAGACGAACCCAACGGTTTGGCACCGTGATCCCTGTGACACCATGCCCAGGCACAACACCTGGGACGTCAGTGACAGAAGGACCACAGACCATGTCGCGCTGGACTGGATCAGCTGTAAAAACGTCAAGGCCGTTAAAATGGCCAACAACAAAGAGGCTTTCAGGGTGGGTATGTCACAGACCACGTACTGGGCATAACCAGGCCGGCACAGCCAAGTGACAGCATGTGTCTAAAACTAGGTAGCTGAAAGGTGCACGGCCCCATGTAAAAGTGTAGGTGTGTTACTCTAAGTGTGCTCCTCTAAATTATAGGGGTGATATACTCACTGCTTTGTGTCTCTGTTAGTTAAATAAGATAAAGAAAGCCCTAAGCGGCATCGAGAGTCTTCACAGGAGCTGCTGGCAACGGGAGGAGAAGAAGTTTAAACAGAACCTGAAGAGGCTTGCCGTTCTGTCTCATCCTTCCGGTAGCCAGACACTCCTCCAGGTAACACAACGTGGGCGAACGCTGTGCAGGGGGACGCGGAAAAACATCCGTGACCATGACCGCGTTGGTCCTGTTCCCCTCCAGAGCCCAGCTGACGACAGCCGCACTGGGGCCATAGGAGTGGAACGCAGGACCCAGCAGCCGGCTGCTCGTGAGGCCCGAGCCAGGCCCGAGGACCGAATCCTCCTGCCCCCTCAACGCCCCTCCGCCCAGGACCCCCCGGGGCACCGCCGACCCGTCCGCACCAACCAGCCACGGAGGTCAGTCCACCGAGGAACAGAGACACACGACGACAACCCCCGGTGTCCCTTCCTCTTCACGTTATCGCCCGTTCAGGCTTTTCCCCCCGGGGAAGTGTGCATGTGTAATAGAGTGCTGGAATAGGAACTGAAACCACCTCTGCCACTTTCTCCAGCTCGAACCCCCTACCTCTGCCACTTTCTCCAGCTCTGACCCCCACCTCTGCCACCTTCTCCAGCTCTGACCCCCACCTCTGCCACTTTCTCCAGCTCTGACCCCCACCTCTGCCACTTTCTCCAGCTCTGACCCCCACCTCTGCCACCTTCTCCAGCGCTGACCCCCACCTCTGCCACTTTCTCCAGCTCTGACCCTCACCTCTGCCACTTTCTCCAGCTCTGACCCCTACCTCTGCCACTTTCTCCAGCTCTGACCCCTACCTCTGCCACTTTCTCCAGCTCTGACCCCTACCTCAGCCCATTAGAAACCCTGTTTCCCCCCCCCCCAGCTCCTCTGCTCCAGAGAAACCCCTTCAAAAACCCCATCTACCTCGTAGAGGGGAACGCATTACGGGGGGTCTCACCACTCCGCCCAGCGGGTACCCCAGTAACGTGAGCCTGACCCCCCAGGATAGCAGCACCGCGCCCCGGCTCCCTACCTCCAGCATGTTGACCCTCCAGCCCCCCCGGTTGTCTCCAGACCACCATGGCCTCCAGGAGGCAGTGCTGGGCTTCCCCCTGCTGCAGAGGGGGGTAAGGGAGTCGATCACCGAGTCCAGAGCCACTGAACAGGAGAGACAAGAGCAACACAGCCACACACAGCGCCCCCTGGAGGCTCTGCGCTGCAGGTGAGCTCAGATACTAGACACAAAACTCGACATAGTTTACAGAGTGCAATGGTTGCTTGATGTAATCGCTGCTGTCATTCCTCCGATTACATGAGCTCTGTGTACACAATACGGCAAACCTGTCTAAGTGGGGTCAATTAGAAAAGTCATTGTCTTTGTAAATGTCGTCCATTAAAATAACACCCAAACATCATATTGATCTGAAATACAGTGTAGCCACTGTTAATGTTGTAAATGACTACTGTAGCTGGAAACGGCTGATTTTAAATGGAATATCTACACGTGTAAAGAGGTCCGTTATTAGCAACCATGTGTTCCAATGGCACACAGTGTTTGCTAATTCAAGGTCATTATTTTAAAATGCTAATTGATCATTATAAAACCCTTTCTCCATGAGGACAAATACATTTAGAGTGTCTAGTTTGAGAAACAAACACCTCACAGGTCCTCAACTGGCAGCTTCATTAAAATAGTACTCGCAGAACACCAGTCTCAGCCTAAACAGGGATGTGTCGTCTCCAGGATGGAAATGGAAAAGATTAAAAAGGAGGACACAATTATTATTTAAATTAAAAATCATTATTTCTAACCATTTCAATTTCTAGATTTCCTATTTGATATTTCCATGTAAAACGATCATGTAAAAGTGATCCCAAACTTTTAAAAGATAACCTATGTGGATGTGTGTGTGTGTGTGTACACAGGTACCTGCGTCTGTCTGAGAGCAACATTGTCACGCTGCTCCAACAGTGCAAGGAGAGTGGTATTAATATTGACTTTCACCCTCATATGAAGTTATCTGAGATTGACATCAGCAAGCTATTCAAGATATTCTCTACCACAATCCCCTAGCACTGAGATGTTGTGACATACAACATTTAAAACACAAATAAATGATTGTATTGTGCTTATACCATTTTTAACGTGACCTGTCTATTACCCCTCAGAAAAGAAAATATTAGAAACTCTAATAGATTGTTTAATTATTTCGTGTCATGAAAAAAACGGACATTTCTCAAAGCTTACTTGGAAGGGCAGAGCCAAATGAAATATATTAGAATGTGCAGTTTTCAAAGCGCCAGTAGAGGGAGCTGGTGATGCAGCATAATGGTGGATTCGGAGCTCCTACAAAAAGCAAGACATACGACCTGGAAAAACATCTGAAAGTCTGCCTATACGCCCCCACACGCAGAGCAAGACCATTTCCCTGGCAATGCTATTTCCGGTCAGGGTGGGAGTACAAAGCAGACTAGAGACCTTCTCTCTGTAAAGGCTTTATACACCATGATTGTGCGACATTTACTAATTATTCTTTCCCAACTCTTCATGTTGAAGATTATGGCTAGACAGTCTTAACATATATTAGAAATATATATTTTAAAATTGTATTATAAATGATTAAAGTGTTGGAGTCATTTCTGATCTGACAAAACTATTTTGTCATTTCTATTCAAATCACAATTGCTTTACACCGTCACATTCTCCAAATCCCTGAAACCCACTCTGGACCAGGCAAGTTCCACTTCATCATTGCAACCTTCTAATCAGAAACATATAGAGACCTGAACACTGGGTGATTGAAATAAAAAATTGGTAAAACAGAAAACTTAGCAGGCTCCAGACCTCGTACGATTAGAGTAAAAACTAGCAGGCTCCAGACCTCGTAGGATTAGAGTAAAAACCAGCAGGCTCCAGACCTCGGAGGATCAGAGTAAAAACCAGCAGGCTCCAGACCTCGTAGGATTAGAGTAAAAACCAGCAGGCTCCAGACCTTGTAGAGTTAGAGTAAAAACAAGCAGGCTCCAGACCCTGTAGAGTTAGAGTAAAAACCAGCAGGCTCCAGACCTTGTAGACTTAGAGTAAAAACCAGCAGGCTCCAGACCTTGTAGTGCACTTTGGACACATCACCTAATTGGTTTGGAGGACAAAACAAGAGCCATTTGATTGGAGTCTCCTAAAAGTAGTGGATCCCCAGCCCAAAACATCATGCACCCCTTAACCTCATTGAGATTGGTGATGATCGGTGCTGTAAGAAACAGGCTAAAGTCACAGTCAGACTTTTTCTTTTTAAATATCTTGATTTGGAGGATATTGGCAACTTCAGTGGGGTGATCAGATCATGTGACTGGAGTACTCCTTTAAAACAGTTTATCAACACTATGGTCATTAGAGGTGACAATGTTTCATTGACAAGGAAAAACATTCTGTAGACTTCAATTAAGAACCCTTTATTAAATAATACAGCATAGATACAAATTAAGGCTAGCAGTGAGCAACAGCTGCATGATGAAAAGTCAGAATATAATACAAGGCTGATTTGTTAATATAAAAAAATATAACATTATAAAGCCAGACAGATAACCAAAAGCGAATACGTACAATTGCGGCTAGTAATGAAGTCAGAAAAAAATATTTTTTGAACTCGGACTTCAGTGTGCTGACAAGACTGCTTTTTATAAACACAGTAATGGGTAAGTCAGTAAAGTGCAGATATTGACAAAGAAGTGACCATGTTTGGCCTACAACTGCTTTATTATGCTCCACTCCTACAGTAAAGAGAATAGGCGTAGGAAAGAATCTGGGAAAATTGCCACAAACTTACTAGAGGTGTGTGACATAGGTTTGAATCAGCGTGTCAGTACATTATGGATGATCCAAACATCATTTCAAAAATAATTCTATTGATCCAAGCAAATATAAGTCACCCATTAAAAGCCAATACATACTGTAGGTACGAGGTTGATCCACACCTGCCGTCTTACATCAAGCTGAACATGGATCATGCAGATGACAACCTCATTCTCTAGGTCATGTAAGACAATGGCTGAAAAACAAAAGTCCCTTGGAGAGCCCATCCTCCAGAAACCCTCTTACACTGACACAATAAAACAACAGCTCATTGGCTGAGACGCAAGACGAGACGAGCCCATTGAATAGAAAGACGAGCAGTAGCGAGAAATGGGGTCACGAAAAGGACATGAATCTTTATCGTCAACCCCAGATCTGCCAGTGGACCTACTATTGCAAGCAGTGTCTTTGAGGGTTCAAATAGCAAACAAAAGGAAAGACCGGATGGATCATGGAAGTATCTAGAAGGCCGCATTAACAGTGTCATTGCTAGGGTGCTATGCCATCTCCCGGAGGGATGTGGTTGTGTTACAGTATTAGGGATAGGCGAGAGTTACAGGAGTAGGGTTTAAAGCGGCAGAAGGTCCTTCAGTCCCATCCTACCCATAGTTCTCAACTTCCCCACCCTCCACCACCTTCCACCACCCTGCTGGTCTGTAGAGGGGATAGAAATCATCACTCCATTTTCTTGGTCCATTCCATGTCATCGCTACGAGGCTTCTGACCAGTCACACTCTCTATCAACCTTTCCATCTTCCGCCAGAAGCCCACCTTGTCCAGGGGATAGTTCAACCACCCTGAGAGAGAAGAGGGGGGGGATCCAGGGGGAGGCGAGAGAGAAAGAGAGAGAGCGTGAGTGGAAAGGGAAGAAAATCCACCAGGTGAGCTAACCAACGGCCAACACAAAATGAAGCGGGCACACATGTCCCCATCGCCACACCGCTCCAGGAAGCAGCAACAGATACGACGGCTCCCAGGAGCCCCCTGCTCCCAGGGGACGAGAAGGAGATCTGGCTCTGGCATCAAAATAATGTAGACACTTACAGACACACTACTGTACTGGTTTCTCCATACATCACACGGAACTCATCTCTCACATCCACGCCGTTGAGTCAGACACACTCCCAGGAGGCGGGGACATCAAAGACGCTTTAGTGTCACGCAGAGCCGGGAAGGAGGCATGCAAACACACATTCAAATAATACACACTGAAGGCACACAATAAACGCTGTGCCTTCACACATCCAATACGGGACATTCAGGACATACATGTTTCCTTCCAATCAGTGCGTGTTGTGTTAATCCGTCCAGCGTGTGTTTAGGCATTCCATCCAGGGTGTGTTGTTTTATTCCATCCAGTGTGTGTTTGTAATCCGTCCAGTGTGTGTTTTGGCATTCCATCCAGTGTGTGTTGTTTTATTCCATCCAGTGTGTGTTTGTAATCCATCCAGTGTGTGTTGCTATTCCGTCTAGTGTGTTTTGTGCTATTCCATTCAATGTGTGTGTGTGTTGTTATTCCGCCTAGCGTGTGTTGTTATTCCGTCTAGTGTGTTGTGGCTGCGGTGTTCCTGCACTCCCCCTGTCCCTCCCGTGACCCCCACTCCGCAGGAGGAGAGCAAAGCAGCTCCACTTGTTTGTTTGATTTCTCCTCTTTGTCCCGTTCCCTCTGTCTCCCCATACATGCCTATTTGTTAGCACTGACAGCAGGTTAGCATTAAATATACATGGGGATTGTCAGCCACGGGCACACAAAGACAGGCGGAGAGGCCCCGGGGACCCCAGGCGGGGAGGGTGGAGGAGCGGGGACGGAGCTGTGGCACTCCCCTGTGGCAGCTGCGCCTCCCCCTCCGCTCTTACCCCTCCCCCCCTTCGCCCCCGCCGAGGTTAGGGACCTGCAAGAGTACAGGAGGGTGGGTCAGGATGATGGAGCACGCACGCACGCGCACACATCTGCTGTCCATAGGGGGACAGCATGACGCACATGCATCCCGTCTCCACCGCACTCCCCGAGACACACACGGAATACTCAATGCGGATGTCTTACTGGCGAATGTTGCCTGCACCCCCACACACACACACGCATAACCAGATAGATTGCTTCTCCAGGTTATTTATATCTGCCACCCACAAAGGGCCGCCATCTTGGACGGACCTTTCAACTGAAGACACTATTTGAATGTCTTGGTTCGGTCATTTTCGGTATGTTGTGATATTAACTTGCACATTTATGGCAGGTCTCGGGGGATGGATTATATGAGGGTTTAACCTCTATATATAGCAACATACCTCCACATATTTCAACAATGCACTGCTGTAGATGTTACTGACATGTAATCAGTGACAACAGAGCTATGAAGATGTTAGTAGCCATGGTGATGCTATTGCTACAGTCAGTGATGTGCCTCAGTAAGAAGATTACCGTAGTACAGGTGACAATGCAGTAGTCAGTTATATTATTACAGCACTATTATAAAGTACCTTTTTGAAAGTAGTATTTGATTAATTACTATGAAGTAGGTCAGTATTGTATAATACCTGTGGTGATCCAGTAGTAGGTCAGTAATAAATAATAGCCATGGTGATAAAGTAGTAGGTAAACATTGTATAATTTCCATGGTGATGCAATAGTAGGTCAGTATTGTATAATTCCCATGGTGATACAGTAGTAGGTCAGTATTGTATAATATCCATGGTGATACAGTAGTAGGTCAATATTGTATAATTCCCATGGTGATACATTAGTAGGTCAGTATTGTATAATATCCATGGTGATACAGTAGTAGGTCAGTATTGTATAACATCCAAGGTGATAAATTAGTAGGTCAGTATTTTATAATATCCATGGTGATACAGTAGTAGGTCAGTATTGTATAACATCCATGGTGATACAGTAGTAGGTAGGTATTGTATAACATCCATGGTGATAAATTAGTAGGTTGGTATTGTATAATATCCATGGTGATACAGTAGTATGTTGGTATTGTATAATATCCATGGTGAAACAACATTTTATAATATCCATGGTGATACATTGCTAGTTCCGTATTATATAATATCCATGGTGATACATTGCTAGTTCCGTATTATATAATATTCATGGTGATACATTACTAGTTCAGTATTGTATAATACCTGTGGTGATACAGTAGTAGGTCTCGTGAGGGGATACGTGGTGGATACGGTGGTGTTTCCGGGGTAACAACAAATGACAGTCTTGCAGCAGCGTCACCCAGCGGGGGAGACCGAAGTAGGAGTGAGACCACTTGTGGATCTGATTGGTCAACGTGACGAAGACTGCCAGCGCAAACACAAAGCACTCCCAGGGGTACGTCTCTGCCACGGCATCTGAAGGAGAGAAGAGGAGACGGCAGGGGGAGGAGGGGGGAGGAAAGGTGGGAGGCAGGTCAGAAAGAATGACGGATCAAGTGGGTGTCATGAAGACAACATTACTGTTCAACGCATTACCCTGTCATGGTGTCTCCGGTAACAACGCATTGCCCTGTCATGGTGTCTCCGGTAACAACGCATTACCCTGTCATGGTATCTCCGGTAACAATGCATTACCCTGTCATGGTGTCTCCGGTAACAACGCATTAACCTGTCATGGTGTCTCCGGTAACAACGCATTACCCTGTCATGGTATCTCCGGTAACAATGCATTACCCTGTCATGGTGTCTCCGGTAACAAGGCATTACGCTGTCATGGTGTCTCCGGTAACAACGCATTACCCTGTCATGGTGTCTCCGGTAACAAAGCATTACCCTGTCATGGTGTCTCCGGTAACAACGCATTACCCTGTCATGGCCTCAATCTTTCTGCAGGGCTGCGTTGTGAACCCATTTCCCTGATGGATGTCACCTGGTCCAGGTGGTAGGGGGTGTGTCCTCCCTCTCTCACCTGGCTGGTTGGTCAGGAACTTGTAGGCCATGTGTCCCAAGGGCAGAATAGAGAGCATGCAGTTGTCCCCGTTAGTCTCAATGAAGTCGTGTCTTGTGATGGCTGTGGGGTCGATGTGGTGCTCCCGGAATGGACGGATAAACGCCTGGAGACACAAGTTCCAAGATGAAGGAGGGGAGGACAGTAGAGAAGGAATCACGTTAACATAGCATTGAATTTCCTTCAACAGAAAAAGTATTAAAAAACATTCTCAAAGCTATTTTTCCCATACTGCATCTCTTCCACCCATACTGCACCTTTCTCCCATACTGCAGCTCTTTCTACCATACTAGCATCTATATCTCCCATACTAGCATCTCTTTCTCCCATACTAGCATCTCTTTCCCCCATACTAGCATCTCTTTCTCCCATACTAGCATCTCTTTCTCCCATACTAGCATCTCTTTTTACCATACTAGCATCTCTTTTTCCCATACTAGCATCTCTTTCTCCCATACTAGCATCTCTTTCTACCATACTAGCATCTCTTTCTCCCATACTAGCATCTCTTTCTCCCATACTAGCATCTCTTTCTCCCATACTAGCATCTCTTTTCCCCATACTAGCATCTCTTTCTCCCATACTAGCATCTCTTTCCCCCATGCTGCAGCTCTTACTTCCATACTAAATCTCTTACTTCCATACTGCATCTCTTCCTCCCATACTGCATCTCTTCCTCCCATACTGCATCTCTTCCTCCCATACTGCATCTCTTCCTCCCATACTGCATCTCTTCCTCCCATACTGCATCTCTTCCTCCCATACTGCATCTCTTCCTCCCATACTGCATCTCTTCCTCCCATACTGCATCTC
>JACXGK010009444.1:0-20004 GCA_016801125.1 Novumbra hubbsi
CCCTTTCAGAGAGGCCAGCACAACCATGCCCCGCTAGGCCCCTTTCAGAGAGGCCAGCACAACCATGCTAAAATGATAAAATGACAGTTGGAAAATGTTTATGTTTATTTGACTGGCTAATATAATTTCAATTAAGAAATGTTGTGACTAAATGTCATTGTTTAATAAAGTTGATGAGACATTATAATTACACTTTTTTATATTGTCAACTAGACTAGTGTTATTTACTAATAAAATGGAAAACCTATTGAAAGTGAAAAGACATTTAACATTAATCCATTTGTTTTAGTGGATCTAATAATTATGCTTTATTATATGGATTTATATTTTGAAATGTGTCTAACTAGTATGGTAAATGTGGAAAAACTTTTAGTTACATTGCTGGAGTTACTTATTAAATAAAACCACAAGTATTTTTATGTGAGAGCTTATAAAGAAATGTGGATACCACAAGAAATATCTCGTAATTGTTTAAGAAATATTGACATGTAAATATTTGATCTTTACATGCATCTACCATAAGAGACTGCACAAGTTTTATTTGCATATATGGTGTGCAAGGAGGAAACCCAAGACTAAGGTTTGCCAGAGAACATCTAGACAAAGACCATGACTTCTGACACATTATGCTTGAACAGATGAATCCAAAGTAGAATTGTTTAAGCAAAGTAATAGAAGACATGAATGGCACAAACCAAAGGCAGCATTTGAGCAAAATAACATCATACCAACTGTGAAGCCTGGGGGTGGAAATGTCATGGTTTGGGGCTGCAGCAGGGCCTGGCCAGCTCACTGTCATAGAATCCACTATGTATTTGTTATTGTATCAGAGGGTGCTTGAGGAAAATGTAAGAAAAAAGAAGGAATCAGTCAGGATGGATAAGGAGAGAGCAATTGTCTGTGGCCACCACCTGCAAAAACTGCCTCTCCAGTGCACCTGTTGTAACCTTTAATTTGCACCAATCCAGTTGACATTGATTCACAATAGCGTATGCTTCCTACCTGCACAGATTGATGTCCCTGAAGTTTAACTGACTTGGTGTTATACTGTGATGAGTTTGTGTTCCTTAAATTCTTTTGAGCAGGGAATATATGCACATACACACATGTTAAATGTTTTTATTCATTTAGTGTAATACATGGTATGCTGCGTTTTATGGTATCTCAGGTGTTTTAATGTTTTTGTGGATGTCAGGAAGAGAAGTTGCAGCATGTGCAATAGCTAATGGAGATCGTAATAAACTAAACAAACACTTCCTTCTCAGCAGTAATGGAAGCCATCAAATCCTTTCACCTGCCCTTGCTGGTATGGTAATGGTAATGGTAATGACCATTTTCAGAGAAACATCTCCCATCACTTGCAATGACCTGGTGAAATAATCAGGGTGATCAATACCCTTAGCACTAACAGATTACTCAAGATCATGCCCCTCAACAAAGAGGCTCCTCAAGTGATTGCTTATAGGTTTTTTCCAAAGCATATGGCTGGCTGTTGACTTTCCGACTTCAAAATTTACGGTATGTAGATGACCAAGCAATTACTGTCCATCAAGATTATGGTTAACCCTCTGTAGACCATATGGTGAAAGAAAAACTAGCGAGTAAGTGGGAGCGAAGGACTGATTGTACGATATGATACCAACTGTATATATAGAGATGAGACAAATTGAGAGGATAAGGAATGGAGCAAGAATGGCAAATTCAACATTTACATACCGCAGATGAAATTGTGTACACATGACCATAAATAACCTGTTCTCAATTACTGAACATGCCATGGTTTTGATGTTTTTATGTACTTACTTTTGGCAGTGAAGCAAAACTCCTAGATGCTTTAATAGTGCACTTTTTCATTCGTTCACAGAGGGACACATTTACACAGAATTGTCATCTGTATGGGCTTAATGTGAACATCAATGTGCGCGGGAGGTGTAATGTTCCATAGAAAACAGCTGAGGAGCATTGCAAACATAGTAAACAATACATTGCTTCAAACTTCTAAAACATAAAACAGCATTTTCTTCATTTGAAAAATGGTGGTCAAAGGATAAATAAAATGTGAGAGAAACAGGGAGGCATAGAGAGAAGGTGAGATCTGAGACAGCCACCTAAGGGGATGAGGGCTGTAGTGTGACATACGAGATAAAGAGCTCGACATTGCCCGAAACAATAAGGATTTTCCCTCTTTAAATTAAAGACCCAGTAGGAGAAATGCTGTACAGCGGATTAATTAGCCCCTTTCCATCCCCAACACAGTGGCCGTATGAGAAATACAATGTCCAAGATCAGGTGGATGTTGTCCACATGTCAAAGAAGCACAAAACAATTATCTAACTCTGCCCTGTCACACTTCCTATCAATAAATTAGTCACCAACATTTATTTAAACAAAAACAAAATCAGTACAACATGCACAGGAATCATCTGAGGAAATCAACCATATGGTAATTAAACTGAATATATGTACAGTGGGGAGAATAAGTATTTGATACACTGCCGTTTTTGCAGGTTATCCTACTTACAAAACATTTAGAGGTCTGTGATTTTTTATCATAGGTACACTTCAACTGTGAGAGACGGAATCTAAAACAAAAACTCAGAAAATCACATTGTATGATTTTTGAGTAATGAATTTGCATTTTATTGCATGACATAAGTATTTGATCCCCTACCAACCAGTAAGAATTCTGGCTCTCACCGACCTGTTAGGTTTTCTTTAAGAAGCCCTCCTGTTCTGCACTTATTACCTGTATTAACTGCACCTGTTTGAACTCGTTACCTGTAGAAAAGACACCTGTCCACACACATAATCAAACAGACTCCAACCTCTCCACAATGGCCAAGACCAGAGAGCTGTGTAAGGACATCAGGGATACAATTGTAGACCTGCACAAGGCTGGGATGGGCTACAGAACAATAGGCAAGCAGCTTGGTGAGAAGGCAACAACTGTTTGGCGCAATAATTAGAAAATGGAAGAAGTTCAAGATGACGGTCAATCACCCTCAGGCTCCATGCAAGATCTCACCTTGTGGGGCATCAATGTTAATGAGGAAGGTGAGGAATCAGCCCAGAACTACACGGCAGGACCTGGTCAATGACCTGAAGAGAGCTGGGACCACAGTCTCAAAACCATTAGTAACACACTACGCCGTCATGGATTAAAATCCTGCAGCGCATGCAAGGTCCCCCTGCTCAAACCAGCTCATGTCCAGGCCCGTCTTAGGTTTGCCAATGACCATATGGATGATCCAGAGGAGGAATGGGGGAAGGTCATGTGGTCTGATGAGACAAAAATAGTCTCATCAGACCACATAAACTCCACTCGCCGTGTTTGGAGGAAGAAGAAGAAGGATGAGAACAACCCCAATAACACCATCCCAATCGTGATGCATGGAGGTGGAAACATCATTCTTTGAGGATGCTTTTCTGCAAAGGGGACAGAGCGTTGAGAGGAGGTTGGATGGGGCCATGTATCGCAAGATCTTGGCCATCTACCTCCTTCCCTCAGTAAGAGCATTGAAGATGGGTCGTGGCTGGGTCTTCCAGCATGACAAGGACCCGAAACACACAGCCAGGGCAACTAAGGAGTGGCTCCGTACGAAGCACCTCAAGGTCCTGGAGTGGGCTAGCCTGTCTCCAGCCTGAAGCCAAAAGAAAATCTTAGGGAGCTGAAAGTCCATATTGCCCAGTGACAGCCCCGAAACCTGAAGGATCTGGAGAAGGTCTGTATGGAGGAGTGGGCCAAAATCCCTGCTGCAGTGTGTGCAAACCTGGTCAAAAATACTTGTTCTCCCCACCGAATATTGTCTGTGCTTGTAAAGAAATCTATGTGTTGATGCGATTGTGTTGTATTCCAGTGCATTAGGACCTGAGGCTTGTTGTGGTTGATTGTGGAGTGTTGTAGACCATGTAACTGTGTCAAGGTAAGGAGAGGATATGATTCGCCAAGGGCCTCTGGGGGAAGGATCTTTGAGAAGAAGCAGCACATCTTCAAGTGGTCAAAACAACACTACGGTCTTCCAATAGTTGTATAGTGTTTAAAAGGTGTTAGAAAATTAGGACTGGTCTTCATCATACCCTAGGAAAACATAAACACCCTGATAGGAACCAGAACAGCATCCAGCATGTGTTGGCAGGCACTCACATCTCTCCCAAATCAGTTGGTATGTTTCCTGTTTTGGCAGTATATCGTAGAATTCGTTGCGCATTAAACTGTATTAGCGTAGTGTACAATCTGTTAATTTTGCTAATATGGGTGATTGTAAATGGGGTAATTTATAGCTACAACTACTTACTAACAGTCCTTTAAAGGGTTATAACATAATAATTTGGGCCACATTATTTTTTAGTGTATCATCCTATTTACTCTTACCACATTAACTCTGAGAAATTGTCACAATGTTAATTTGTGTCCATATCACTCAGCTCTAGTCATGTGCATATTCAACTACATGCAGAAAATACTTTTCAGACCTGTCAACACTCTGATGTCCACAATATGACCTTCTGAAAGAAATGTGAACCGTATCATAAAGTATGGGTTGTGGATGACTGCAGGGTCTAATTCAAGACTTCACAAAAAGATAGCTCATGAAAGAAAAGGTTTTAAACAGTCAGATATGTGATCCCTCTCCATTTTTAACAAAGATTGTGTGAAGAAACACATTCTTTACTTATCTCAGGAGCTTGAACTTGGGTTACGTTAAGACATAGAGGCAATCCGCCTGGCAGCTAAAGTATTAGCATTTAAATATAAAAGTGTTTAAAGTGTTTATAGTAGCACTGGACCCTCAAAACACTAAGTCAATCCATCTTTGTTTATTGGCATGCCATTTGCTGTGACTTACTTCAGAAAACTAAATTGTGAAAATGGGAAGAAAACAAGATGAAAAGTCACAAGGCATTACAATGAATGTGCTACTCTTACTATCAATATTACACTGAAATACATTTAAATGAAGTAGTGGTTACGTAAGTACTCAATCTTTTAGCGATACTGCAATATACTTTTTGCAACTGTTTCTGACCAGTTAACAATAAATGTTGGCAACATGAAACAGAATGCACAAAATGGATACTAGCAATGTCACTCCAAAGAACCTTTGACAAACAGGTTTATGTGACATTGATATGACTGCAGGCAGAGCTGTTCCATGTCACTTGTCATAAGGCAATAACACAGACTTACAGTATACGCCAGGCAGATAAACACTGATTTGCATGTGCCAGTCTCAGTACAGACTCTCATTTTTTTCGTCTATCCCCAGGCCCCTGTCAATATATGGAACTTTTTGGGCTGTTTTCTATCATACCTAATCTGCAATGTCTAATGAAAAAAAAGGTTAATAAAAAAGAGAAACTGTAAAGCATCTGCTGCAAACTGCTGTGGGTTGTGTTTTAAAATGTATTTATTATTACTTTTTGGGGGGTTGGGCAATTAGGGTAATGGGCTGTCTTTTGGAAATAAGCATGTCTTATTACACAGTTGTTTTAAATTATGTACACCAAGCATTCTTAGATGAGATGGGATTAAGAAGTTGTAGCATATCTGTTGGATTTTGCACTAGTTGTGTTCTGTTAGTGTTGTGTTGGTGATGTGTTAGCATTTTGACAATTTCACATCACATGTTATTGGGTTACTTGCTGATAATAGGAACTGTCAAAAGCATGGGACTTAATTTAAGCCACTAAGATTGATTTATCTTAACCTATTTTGAAAACTGTTATGTTAGTGTTGTATTATGTGCAAAAATATATTTTTATATTTGTTTTTCTATTTCTTGCAGACATTGATTTAGTTTTTTTGCATTGATCGAACTTTAATAAATCAACTTTTTACATTCACCAATAACATTTTGTCACAGCCTGTTTCTTGGGAATCCAATTCAGTAGAGCACAAACTACATAGGCTGATTATAAAGATGGTTTAGTTAGATAATTACATACAAACAGCAGGGTACTTTCTGGAGGACTCTATTATATTGTTGTGTTGCTATGTTCAGGCAATGTTGTTTTTGCAGGCTTCCTGTTATCCAAATCTGTTTGTATGTAAGTTTGCTCTACAATTAAGTTAGCTAACGTGCAATATTGAATGGTTCACTGATAATACCCAAGTAATATTTAAAAGAGAATTCTACCACAACCTCCAGCCATCATCAGGGAGTCCTGCACAGTTATCAGGAAAACAGGAACCATAATCTGGATGGACAGCAGTTCAATTTACAAACACAACAATATTGGTCCAAAGTCTCTTAATTTACTCAATATGTAATGCCATATTTGAAAAAAACATTCCCCTTTATTTTAGATTATGGGAAGAACATGTAGATTACACAATCACCTAAATGCTATGTATTATTCATGTTCGCATTTTTGCAAATAGTGTTTTTCAAAAAGTACATCAAGTTCAACAGTATTTATCACACAAAAATGTTACATTGAATGCAATAGTTTTTACTCATTTGTAATATGCAGTACATATGCCACACGATAGGGCTGTTCTTAGAAACGTTCTTATTACCAAGGGTTGGATACATACCTTAGACATGGTACAGTATATTGGCTTTGTGCCACAAACCAAACAAGTCTAATGTTCAGTCATAAGTGTGAGGCAAACCAGTAAATATTGAAATATCAATGCAGTGTATAATAGAATATTCTATTGTAACCAGGTTGAAAATAAATGCTACAACAGAGTCTACACAGCATGCTACAGTATATTTGAGTTTACAATGTAACTCTTTATTAACCACTAGAGTATTCTCTATTAAACTGCAGACATTCTTAATTCGGGTCACTTTGGTCATTTTCAAGTAATTCAATGGAACAGTCGTTGAGGAACATTGGCAATGATCTCACTGAGCAACACACAGCAGTGGGAGACAATGTGCATTCATGCAATGTTTCTGGCAGTGTTGTTTGTCCAGGTTTGATTGCCCTGGGTGGGGCTGTGTTACTCTGAATCTCATCAGGCAGGCTCACGCTGTGACCTGGGACTCCCGAGTGTGATAAGCAAAAAGACAAAATAAAGTGGTCCTGAAGCTGTCTGTGAATTGTCATCAAACGGTAGAAAAGAAATGGTTTGACAACGTAAAATGCCTCTGTACGGTTCCCTGTGCAAAACATTGCTCATTCTCTTGCTATGAGGTACAGTATTGACTGATATAGCACATCCCAAAACTGGTATTTGTATTCCCAAGAATAGAGCCCCCTCTCCGAGAAAGTAATTAATTAGCTAAAATCTGGAAAGTTTTGAATTAGATGAACAGACTGTTCATTAAAATCATATTTTTGTTTTGCGTCTGTCTTCAAAGGGAGTACTATTAGACAATACTGAAATAATTAACAAGGAAGCCCCATGGATTATCAGGGTACAGCGTGTGTCCATGAGAGCAGAGCATGAAATAAACGGACAAATTCCCTATTTACAACCAGAATGAACACTCCCCAACTGCCAGTGTGTTTTACTTTTTCTAAAACACTGCGGGTGATGTCTATCTTCTAGAGCAGACCGCTCAAATTTGCACCTATTCTTCTAACCGAAAGATTCAGAATACGTATTATGACATCCAATACCACAAAGATACATTTTTAAAGTGTGTTGCAGTGTTTGTGAAATTGTTGGTTTTTGGACAACCTGAATCATATAATTGGCTGGCTTTTAGTTGGATCTCTGTAAATGTGTTGGATTCATAGTTTTGGGTCGGCTTCCAATAATTTAGAGCATAAAGAAAAGCCAAGGCTGAGTTAGGGACAAGATACTTTGATTCATGGGATGTGATAGCACCTATTCCACAAGTCGTTTATCTCATTTTGTTATGTTGGTCAGCCATCATCCTCAGACAAAAGAGCTGCATTGCCACATCTTTGTGCTCTAACTTAAAATATTATTCAACATATTGTAACGATATACATCATCTGGCAGGTTTACAGATCTGTCCAACATCATCAGAAAAAGCGCTATTTTAACATTCTTCTGTTATGCCATTCCCAGTTTTTCCACTATCAGGGTGTCTGGATGCTCTTATAAATGTCCATGTTTCTTCTATTTAGCAAAGAGCTTTCCCCATGTGGTCTGCATTTCAAGTCATGTCTTTATTTGAGAATATTAGATATATGTTAACTATTGCAGTAAAACACCTATATTAAAAGCATTGTGGTGTTCAGTTTCAAAAGTCACAACATGGTTGACATCTGTATTATGGACCAACATTTAAATTAAGAAATGGATATCTAACACCCTTTGTCCAGTGTCATTCTGACTGCTTCTTTATTCTCCATTGATTTTAGCAATGCTTGCCCACCGCCGTTTTACTTTTAATCAAGGCTCATAATAGCGATTACATAACAGATAGCAAATACATTTATGTAATTGCTATTATGAGCCTTGATTGCTGGCCTAGATAGCAAACAGATACTGTATGTCACACAAGATCGGGAGATTGCATTCTATTTAGAACATCAAGGGGTCAGCTGTGAGTGTGAGATCAGAATGTTCAAACATGGCTATGGAACATTTGGTGCTACATGAGTCTTGTGGCATAGGATTATCCTTAAACATTATCAAGTGAACATTAATTTACTATGTCAGCCATTTAACACAATTGTTCTCAATCAAGTCCTGCAAAAAAGTAGTTTCTCCAGTTGTTTGGCTTTTTGCATTTTGCCTATGTAAGTCTTTAGACTATCAATGGTTACCTTTTTTATTCTGTAATCGTTCATCTCCATTTGGAATCCTTTCTTTAATGTTATGTTTTTCACTATGCTGAAGTTTCTTTTAAGAACTTAATGGCAAGGAATCAAATAGCCTGATAATTTTGATATTAATCTTTTATCTTGGCTCTCCACACAAAAGCAGTTAGAAAAAGGATGATATGATTTAGCAAATTAACTCTTTTATGACCATGAAATTCATATTCAGTGTAACTTAGTGTTCATTTTGTAAGAGTCATTAACTTGGTGAGGTTGTGCAAGATTATTTCTGAGTGATCCCAACCTCAAATAAGGGTCTGTTAAACGTTGTGTGATGAGCGGCTGGGAAACACTAAGCTTTGACATGCTTCGATCAGACCGTGGCTGAAGGGCAAGTGAGATCAGACAAATGTTTCCATGACA
Organism: Novumbra hubbsi; assembly: GCA_016801125.1. NCBI lineage: Eukaryota > Metazoa > Chordata > Actinopteri > Esociformes > Umbridae > Novumbra > Novumbra hubbsi. The sequence goes on from JACXGK010009444.1 coordinate 9,115, forward strand.
TCTTGCCAATGGGCAAACAATCTTGTAGTCGAGTAATAATTCATTTGATAAATGTTTAACTTATTGAATGGCATATGGAACTATGCCAAAACATAGCAAAAAAGGCAATGAGAATGGTCTAAAAATGCAGATGAAAACATTATCATGCAGATGAAAACATTAAGAAAACGTGTTGGTTGTTACAATACAAATGCTTTTGTTCATTTTGTATTATATAAACATGAATCAAAATGTGAATCAGAGAACATATATTTTGCCTTATAGGCCTAAATCCAAAGTCTATAGTAGAGCGAGAGAAACTGGAAGACAGAGAGGGAGAAAGGGAGAGAGAAGGAGCATTAGCAAAACTAAAAGCAAGAACTTAGAAAAAGCATGAACAGAATACCAGTCTTGCTTTTTGTAACTGTCTAAATTGAAATGGACTTGTCTCAAAATGTAAGTTACTTTCCGATAGGATATTCAACCTATGCATGTGATGTCTTACATCACTGCTTCACAATGGCGGAAGAATAGGTGATGGCCCGTTTATGCGCCATTCCCCCACTTCAATCCCCATACTCAGCCATCTCAAAGTATTGTGTATACAGCTGTGGCCAAAAGCTGTGCTGCAGTGTTTGTAGATCTTTTCATAAGATGTTTCTACGGTATACTGAAGTATAATTACAAGCATTTCATAAATGTCAAAGGCTATTATTGACAACAACATGCAAAGTCAATATTTGCAGTGTTGACCCTCCTCTTCAAGACCTCTGCAATTTGCCCTGGCATGCTGTCAATTAACTTCTGGGCCACATCCTGACTGATGGCAGCCTATTCTTTTATAATCAATGCTTGGAGTTTGTCGGAATTGTGGATTTTGGTTTTTCCACCCACCTGAAGATTGGCGAAGTTCTCAATGGAATTAAAGGCTGGAGAGTTTCCTGGACATGAACCCAAAATTCTATTCCCTGAGCCACTTAGTTATCACTCTTGCCTTATGGCAAGAAGCTGCATCATGCTGGAAAAGGCATTGTTCACCACCAACCTGTTCTTGAATGGTTCGGAGAAATTGCTCTTGGAGTATGTTTTGGTGCCATTCTTTATTCATGGCTGTGTTCTTAGGCAAAATTGTGAGTGAGCCCATTCCCTTGGCTGAGAAGCAACCCCACAAATGAATTGTCTCAGGATGCTTTACTGTTGGCATGACACAGGACTGATGGTAGCTATCACCTTTTCTTCTCCGGACATGTTTTTTCCGGATGGCCCAAACCATCTGAAAGGTACCTTTTGCAGAATATCAGTCTGTCCCTGAGGATTTTTCTGGAGAGAGGTGGCTTATTTTTGGCCCTTTTTGACACCAGGCCATCCTCAAAAAGTCTTTGCTTCACTATGCGTGCAGATGCATTCACACCTGCCTGCTGCCATTCCTGAGCAAGCTCTGCACTGGTGGTGCCCTGATCCCACAGCTGAATAAGAATTTAGGAGACCTCCCTGGCACTGTCTTCGGCACCTTGAATCCTTCTTCACAACAACTGAACCCCTCTCCTTGAAGTTCTTGATGATCCGATGAGTCTTACTAGCAGCAATATCTTTGCCTGTGAAGCCCTTTTTGTGCAAAGCAATGATGAATGAACATGTTTCCTATATGTAAAGCCCCACCCTCCTTTTAAAGCTTCCAGGCTGTTATTCTAACTCAATCAGCATGACAGAGTGATTTCCAGCCTTGTTCTCGTCAACACTCTCACCTGAGTTAATGAGAGGATCAAATGATGCCAGCTGGTATTTTTGTGCATTGGGGGGATTAAGTGCATTTTCATGGCAAAGAGGGATTTTGCAAATAGTTTCGCTCTTCATGACATTTTGGAGTATATGCAAATTGCCATTATAAAAACTGAAGCTGCAGACTTTGTGAAAATGTAAATTTGGGTCATTCTCAAAACCTTTGGCCACAGCTGTAAATGCGTCAGACTTTGGCGTGACATATGTGTGCTAGTGGAATGGTTCATTTTGGATTCTCCATTGCTGCGATGAACTCATAGCGGCATTGTCTCAAGTTAGATAGTGTATATGCAAGTATGTATCTGAAATACATGGCCTGTTTAGCAGCAGAGCTTTTACGGCTCGCCTAGGATGTCAACCAATGCTCATGGGTGCCAAAATAATAAGGACAAAAACTGTGTAGATCTGACTTTCATACTAAATTATTCTTAATGACTATAGTTTGATCTGTCAGGTGAGAGGATGTGAAACATTTAATAAAGCTTCTTTTGGGATGGGGGGGGGGATTTTACTATAGCCTTAGAATGTGGGCTGTCCAGTATTTACCATTGACATTACCTGTTGAATGAAGCTCGGCTTTGCTTGGCATTATTTGCACTAAAAGTGATAATTAGACTTTCGGATGGAGACATTAACCAACTATCACTTGGCTATGTATATAATTCCTGATGTAGCAATATTTCAAGGTGAAAAGCACTTTAAAAGCGGAACACAATGCACTGACATACCCATCTGCCCTTGGGGGAGCAACGTGGTCTTAAGTTCAACCAATGATTGCCATGAATGCATTTCTCAGTCCGTAGACCAAAGAGGTCTGTGTGTCCTCAACCCAGGCACATTTAGAACCACTAAAAACCAAATCATCCTTCTTTCTTGCCGGTCACCATTTGGCACCTGCAACGTGGCAGGCGTTGTGATGTCATTTATCCTACTTACCACGGCGTCGGAACTCACACTAAAAGCTCTGACATTGGATAAACAGAGTTCCACATGACTATGAGCTCATCAATAAATTTTTAATGAAACGTTCAGACTCCTTTCTGTCTTCTCAAACCACCAAGCAGGACCCCTTATAATGAGCTGTTTGATGCCCAAGGGTTTTCAAAGCATTTGGGAGGCTGAGAAAAAGAGTGACAGTGAGAATAAGAGAGTAAAGAAATCAAAAGTGAAAAACAGCTTTGCCTGAATAAGTAAACAAAGCCTCTGATTTCAAATATTTCTTTTAATATTTCTTGTACAACATATTCTCATGCATGCCATTAATTCATTCAGAGGTTTACATGTTGAAGTGTACTGAAGGCATTGGTCTTAGGAAATAACATATATATTTCAGTTGGCCTAATGTTACAAGCAAAACAGAATTGAATGCAGCAGCACACAATATGTATTATTGTATCCCATTTGGTTGGATGTTCCAAGCTGCTGAATCAGATTGTTAGCAGTATTAAATGGTGCCTGAGCATGTCCTGAGTACATTAAATGAATGTATCTGTCAGAGGCATTTGGGTTAAGCTCTTACGCAGAGGCATGGCCTGTGTATGCAAGGAGGGAGCGCATTACATAACTTCCCCCCATTAAATAACTGAACAGCTGAAAGACGTCGGGTTATTATTCATGACAGACACTTGGCCTGCCAAAGAAAGGCCTTTTCATGCCAATCTAGTGCCAATGAAATTGCTGTGCTTTGAGCTGCATGTTTTTTAGATGTAATGTTGAGATGTCTTTATACAGATTCATCTAGAGATATCGACACAAATACTCAGTATTTTGGGAAAATAAAGAAACATATTTCCAGCAATTGAATTGTTAATATTCCTAGGTTTGTCTGTTTGTGTGTCTCTAAGCAAAGAAAATCAGTGACATATATTTGTCCGAGCAATATTTTATTATCTTATTTAAGTAAAAGCACCTGCCAACAATTATCAACATGTATATGTGGTTCTGCATAAATTATTTGTTTTTTGTAGATGTCATTTTCCAACAAAAAGAGCAGATGATTCTATAGATGGTATGTTATGTCTTGCTGGGTCCATAGCATCATCTAATAGGGATCCAAATGAACACATTTTGATTAGATTTATTTTTATTATTAATGCAGTATTGTGGTCTACAGTACTGTACATTTCTATAAGTCTAATGTACTGTACAGCGATATATATATATATATATATATATACTTAACTAGATATACTGTAGCTTTCTTTTCTTGCACTTATGAAACATACTGTAGGTGTCTTGTTTAGGGAGTGAACGTATTATTTTCAGTAAAAAATGTATGCCATTAGATTAAATGAGATCAATCAGTTCAAATCATCAAGCTATCTGCATCATTTGTTTGTTTTGTTTCATAGCAAAACAATGCTTTGTTTTTTTTTTCATCCACATATTGTACACAAAACTGACTGATTCTTATTGTTCTTCATTGCCTTTTACCAGGAGAGATATACTGGGGAATGGGACTGATTGACTCCCAAAAGTATTTATTTGATTTTCTTAAAGTGTGATATATTGTGTTGAATATTTTGTACAACTGTTATTTCTGAGTGCTATTGTTATTTCTGAAAAAAGCAATATATTTTTGTACATTCAAATAACATCATATTGATCAGAAATGCAGTGCAGACATTGTTAACATTGTAAAATACTATTGTAGCTAGAAACAGCAGATTTATAATGAAATACTTACATAGATGAACAGAAGTCCATTATCAGCAGCCATCAGTCCTGTGTTTCAATGACATGTTGAGTTTGCTAAATCAAGTTTTAAAAGGCTATGTGTATCATTAGAAAGCCCTTTTGCAATTATGTTAGCACAGCTGAAAACTTTTGTGCTGATAAAAGAAGCAATACAACTGGCCTATAAGCTAGTAGAGTATCTGGAACATCAGCATTTGTGGGTTAGACATTTCCCAAAACAAATCACTTTCTTTGGAAACTCGTCAGTCTTCTATTGTTCAGAGAAATTCCATGTGAGAAATCGGCAATAAACTGAAGATGTCGTAAAGGCTGTGTGTTTCTCCCTTTACAGAACAGTACAAACTGGCTCTAACCAGAATAGAAAGAGGAGTGGGAGGCCCCAGTACACAACTGAGCCAGAGCACAAATACTATAGTATGTCTAGTTTTAGAAACTGATGCTTTAAAGGTCCTCAACTGAAAGCTTTATTAAGTAGTCAACCTCGTAATACACCAGTCTCAACATCAAATTGAGCTACACATTTACATGGTGAAGAGGCCACTCCAGGAAGCTTGACTTCTAGTCTTCACTAATTTGCTGATGTAGTTTTAATGGACACAAAAAATGCTTTACTTTCAAAACCAAGTAAAAACTATAGAAAGCACCTAATACACTTTACCACGTGTTGGGTGTTAGAGATGGGACAAAAAAACATGAACAAAGACACTAAGAATTGCTGGTTAAATCCTAGTAGCAGTTGTTTAGATTTAGATTTTTACTCTCACCATTTGCCAACCTTTTACCCTCAAAATAATCTCTCAGAATTTGACCTCAAACCTTTACCGTAACATTTCACAGTTACGTTTTAAAGTACCAAGAGAGTTTGTTTAGATTTAATGTTTTAAAAGTTTGACTGACAGCTAACATAAAATAAACTGCAATTAAATGGCAACATACCCCATAATCTACAGAGAGCACTATACACCATAATTAAAATGGCCGGCCATGCAATATCTCTGTTGCTGCAGGTAAGGCAAGGAGTTGTGTTTTCTTTCAATTCTGTGTTGTGTAAATATCTCTGTCTCGCTTCCACCCCCTACCTCACTCCCTATACATAATTAATTATTGGCCTGTGGCCTTCCCTTCCAGATAACTTGGCCAGCAAATTAACCTTTGGGCTCCTGGTGTAGTCAACGTCAGTAGGCCCCTAGGGTGCTTAGTGTATAAGCTATGACCATGTAAGACCAAGCTACACACTAGGCATGAGCAAGTATTTCTTAACATAGTAAAATACAGTGGGCTTGAAGTGTAGCTACACATATTGTATAGAGGCATTCAGCTCACCCCCCACAGCCTATAAAATGCTTTTGGGCCTTAAGATTATTCTGTATATATGTTTATATTTGTGGTTTTCCAAGAATTAAAATAAAAACATGGAGTGAGTATAAAAAATGTAAAGTGGTTTGCACACATGTTGTGATTATTATTATAACATTATTCCATCAATTTTTGTCGCATTTACTTTATTTATTTTTAGCAAAATGTAAAATTGTATAAATTAAGGTTTTGGTAAAGAAATAAAAATGTCATTTATTATTTCATAAAAAATGTCACCTGGATTTAATTCATCCTGCAATTCACCCTTATAAAGGTCATAGTTCGCTATTTCCAATAAAGTCCTTTTAAAAGGTGTTGGCAACAGCCATCGGAAGAAAGCCCATTATGCTTTTTTATGGGGATGCATTTCCCTAATTCCTATTTTCCTTTAATTGGGTTTCTGTAAAGACAAGAACTCTGCTCTGGATGAGGAGTGTAGGGAAATCAAGCATCTCTAGGCTTCTAAACCTTAGAGGAAAATAAAATGAAGAGAATAGTCAATTTATATTCATGGGAATATTATATGAGCTTTATTCGTAATGCTGCGTACTACCTACGTACTATTAGTGTGGCGTAGGAAGGTGTCTGCTTGCCTTTGGGTGTGTGTTTTGCTATTTTTCATAATACCATTAAATATTATTTTCAATGAAAATAAAACGTGCATATTTGCTTATTCAAATATCCCAACTTAAACATGTACCGACAACAACGTTGTCTCATGCTCACCATCCTCCTCTTGTTCTTTCTACAAATACAGACATTCAAAACAAGTCTTCAGGTGGGATATATTCCTTCCCGTATCTTAGTAATCTTCAGATGCCTTCAAGAAGTGGCACAGCTTTTAGATAATTTGTCATGGAGAACCTGCTTTCCTGCTGTGTGTATGTACTTCCTTTTAGTTCTCTAGCAGATAATGTGCAGGAGATTGTAGGGCTGCTATTGTAAAGGCCTGACTGGCAAACCCAAATGGTAGTGGTAGCTATGCAAAAAAATAAAATAAAAAGCAGCTTCAGTTACCTACAAGGGCAATGCATCATAGTTAATGTTGTATTTGTTATATAGGTACAATTGAGAGGGAATAAAAATACTTTGAGAGGAAACTAAGTGCACAAAAGGGCCAAAAGTGTTTGTTGTAAATGCCTTCAGGGCATTGGTTGGGCGCAAATTGTTTCCCAGTAGTTTATTATAATTCAACTACAGAATAGCTCCAATCAGACCCAGAAGTCACAGCCATGAATCACAACTGGTCACACTCTCAGCTGTGATCTCCCAGGCATGCATATTGCCATGAATTGGAATATTAATAATTCACAACATGCATGAAGAATCACTAATGAGGGGCTTTGTTAGATCAAGTTGGCTGTTGTGAAAATAAACCTTATTTTGTTCCTCATAATAGAATAAACTTTCTGGACAAAGGAATACAACTGTAATGTTTGTGTTGTAAAATGATACTGCTTGATAAAAAGCCATGGTAAACATATGTGCAGCTTTATTTTAACTAATGGTAGTATTAACTAGCAGTAGTAATTGTATATTTTAGTCTTTTAACACAGAGCAATCGAACCAGTGATATACTTTCTGTATTTCGATGGAAACTTCAACATAAAAGGACATTTCTGGCCATATATTGATCCCAAGCAGGTAATTACATTGTCTGATCCACTAATCAGTGCATTGATCATTAGATGGTCTTGCCCACTAAAATGGCAGGTGGCTTTGTCCACCAGTTAGCAACAAGCTTTTTCTCATCAAATTAAGGTCACTTCAACAAAATCATTTTCAAATTGTTGTATCCACGTACAGTGCATCCGGAAAGTATCCACAGCACTTCACTTTTTCCATATGTTATGTTACAGCAGTATTCCAAAATGTATTATTGAATACATTTTTTTCCTCAAAATTCTTAATTCAATTTTGGCAAATCTATGAAAAAAAAAAAATATATATATATATCACATATACATAAGTGTTCACAGCTTTTACCATGACACTTAAAATTGCTTAGGTGCACCTTGTTTTGCCTGTTCATCCATGAGATGTTTCTACAACTTGATTGGAGTCCACCCGTGGTAAATTCAGTTGATTGGACATGATTTGGAATTTGTCTATATAGAGTCCCACAGTTGACAGAGCACAAAACAATACATTAAGTCCAGGGAATTGTCTGTAGACCTTCAAGACAGGATTGTATCGAGGCACAAATCTGGGGATCTCTGCAGCATTGAATGTTCCAATAAGCACAGTGGCCTCCATCATCCATAAATGGAAGAAGTTTGGAACCACTAGGACTCTTCGTAGAGTTCATCGCTTGGGGGAGAAGGGCCTTAGTCAGGGAAGTGACCAAGAACCCAATGGTCACTATGACAGAGCTCCAGCGTTGCTTTGTAAAGAAAGGAGAACCTTCCAGAAGGACAACCATCTCTCCAGCACTCCACCTATCAGGCCTGTATGGTAGAATGGCCAGACGGATGCCACTCCTCAGTATGAGGCACATGACAGCACAACCAGGAGTTATCCAAAAGGCACCAAAAGGACTCTCAGACCATGGGAAACAAAATGCTCTGGTCTAATGAAACAAAGATTGAACTATTGGGTCTGAATGCCAAGTGTCATGTCTGGAGGAAACCAAGGACCGCTCATTACCTGGCCAATGCCATCTCAACAGTGAAGCGTGGTGGTGACAGCATCATGCTGTGGGGATGTTTTTCAGTGGCAGGAACTGGGAGACTAGTAAAAAAGACGAAGAAAAGATTAATGCAGCAATGTACATAGACATCTTTGATGGAAACCTGCTTCAGAGCGCTATCCACCTTAGAAGGTTCATCTTCCAACAGGACAATGACCCTAAGCACACAGCCAAGATAACAAAAGAGTGGCTTCTGGACAATTCTGTGAATGTCCTTAAGTTGCCCAGCCCAAGCTCAGACTTGAACCCGATTGAACATATCTGGAGAGATCTGAAAATGGTTTTGCATAGACATTCTTAATTTTTTAAAATCTATAAAAAATATTATGGGCTGTTGTGTGTAGAAATTTGAGGAAAAAATTTATTGAATCAATTTTGGAATAAGGCTCAATAAACCAAAATCTGAAAAAAGTGGAGCTCTGTGAATGTTATCCGGATGCACTGTATGTACATTCTAAAGACAGGAATTGTTTAAGCACAAGGAACCTCTGTGGTGAAGCTGTTTTCTTTTGGATTTACATTTCTTACTTCCTACAACAACTGGCCAACATCATCCATCTCTCTTTCTTGATCCCTGCTTCAAGAGCTGATTCAAAACATTTTACTCACTCATTCATCTTTATATTTGTCTGTATTGATTGAAAGAGAGGCAAAAATGTTTGCTGTAAAACGGATTGCAGGCCACTTTCACTCAGACCAGCTCATCAGAGTAAATTGGTCATCTGTGGCAAAAGCCATCAGCTATTGAAAGGCAATCAAATAAGTGTAAATCTGCCTTCTTTGAATTGGATCCAAACATGGTCCTTCCTATTATATGTCATTTTCCTAAGTGGGTTGCTCAGTTGAAAACCTGTTCTAAAACCTGTTCTAAAAGCTCCACCATAACTGAAAACACAGATGAAATGACACCTAGTCTGTAGTGTTACTACTAAGGGTGTTTTGTTAATGAGGTCATATTATTGATTGATTTATAGGTACTGTAACTTGGTTTTATTAATGATTTGCACCTTGCAGTGTAACCTCTGTAGTTCAGCTGGAGAGCTCTTTTGCAGATGGTTGTAGCTGTTACGTCCATATCTGACTTATAGAGGGTGTTCGCAATCTGTTATTATCATTATAATGAACATTCTTCAATCATCCTCTAAAGAGGTCTTCCTTGGCCTACATACTACCACATTCTTTAATTTTAAAGAAGTTACAAAAACAGCCTGTTCTATAGAAAGAGTTATTGAGACTACATTCCAATTTAAATAGCTTGTATAGAATATTCCCCAGCCAAAATAGGATCTCCAAATATACATCAATATGGGTCTTGGCACTCGTTGAGTGTTAATAACATTAAAGTAAAAAAATCCACTAGCTAGCTAATGTCAGCTTAGCCAGTCAATCAAACTCCATGCGAAATTAAATGTATGCGATTGTGAGATTTGTGACAGGAATGTATTGCGCCAATAGATCTTGGCTTTATACAGAACTTGTAGCACCTTGCCTCTGCTAAAGAATTATCTAGAACCGATATCAGAATTAGATAGCTAAAATGTTTTGTGAATCGTAATTACACCACCAAGCTATGATGCGTCCAAAATGTCAGATTTGCTCGTTATCATAACAGAGTCAGTCAGTCAAACTTTGAAATTAAATGAGTAGCGATGCTTGCCAACTAATGCAGAAAAGATTGTTTAAAAATAATACAAGTGATTTGCTAAAAGAACGTCTCCAAATCACAAATGTAAGAAAACATTTACAGGAAAATGTTTTTGTTTGTATTGAATAATTGTTTATTGGTGAAGATTTTTTATTTGGTCTTCCCTCAAAGGTTAGATTTATATGTATTAATTATTTTGGTGTATGTGTATTTAATGGAAGTCAAAAGTACTTTTATTTTATTCATATGCATGCATATGTTTCCTTTACGATTGGAATATTCCAGGATGGATTACATTTTGATAAACTGGCCCATGGACATATGATATGATAAAGTTTAAGATCCGAAGTCAGCAGTGAGGGACCAATGAGTGTGTTAATCACTTTGTCAGTAATGAGTGAGACAAGTTACATGGAGAGATGTTGAGGGATATTTGGTCAGAATCCCCCTATTTGAAATCCTCTACATCCAACTTTTATCAGCTGTGGTCAGTAATGCCACAACACATAAGCCCTTGTTGATATGGATGTGTCCTGGCAGGTAGGAGAAGAGAGGGCTTCATATTGAAATCCCTCTGCATATTTAAATCTGTGCGTTGGTGTGTGTGTGCGCGTGGGTCTGCATGCATGCATATACAGAAAACCGTTGCTATGTCTGTGGATGTTATGGCTCACATTCGAGATGTGACTAGCCCTTCACACTAAGCCGTTGCTATGTCTGTGGATGTTATGGCTCACATTCGAGA
>JACXGK010009445.1:0-14127 GCA_016801125.1 Novumbra hubbsi
TGCATGGAGGAATGGGCCAAAATACCAGCAACAGTGTGTGACAACCTTGTGAAGACTTACAGAAAACGTTTGACCTCTGTCATTGCCAACAAAGGGTATACAACAAAGTATTGAGATAAACTTTTGTTATTGACCAAATACTTATTTTCCACCATAATTTGCAATTAAATTCATTAAAAATCCTACAATGTGATTTTCTAGATTTCTTTTCTAATTTTGTCTGTCTTAGTTTAAGTTTACATATGATGAAAATTACAATCCTCTCATCTTTTTCAGTAGGAGAACTTGCACAATTGGTGGCTGACTAAATACTTTTTTGCCCCACTGTATGAGTCAGTTACTTTGGCAACATACTCTGTGAAGCTAACCTGCTAGCTGGCAGGGTTTCTTGAATTAACCCTGAGTTTCTCCTCTTCTTCAGCTGAAGCCTGCAGCCTGATGGACGTGTCAGGCATGACGTGTCATTTTCAACTGCGAGTTGATATTGAAGCACAAATACTCAGTGATCAGACTCCACTTGTTTCATCATTCCCTGATGGTTATCTGTTTGAGCGTTTATCTGAACAATATCGTGGACATGCTCTCAGTTCGGAACAAATTCTTTGTGTTGCACTTTGCGTTTTTTTGCCATTGGGAGTTTTATAGACAACATCGGTGACGCTGAATATATTTCCAAGCCAGCCGTCTGTTGGGCTGTCAGAAACTCTTACATTAAAACTTTACTGTACACTTTTGTAGTGTTCCCAAGTCCCACAAGCCTCATCAAAAGAATTTCAGGTGATAAGGAGATTATGTGAAAAGGAAGTCTTTCCACAGCATGAATGTGCATGTAGGCCTAAATAGTAGCATAGCATTCCAAATGAAAGATGCTTCCAGTGCCTTCATAGGCTCAGGGTCACCCCAGAAAGGCCATGTGACATTATTGTGGCCTGTGTGATTCTCCACAACATTTCCACAATTAGAGGAGAACAATGTCCTACTCAACCAGTAAACAATCCTGATAATGAACCTGACCACCCTGCTGACGCACGAGATGGAAGAGCAGTCAAAGACACGATATGATACAATACATTCTGATTAACCCATCAACGCTCCAGTGTCAAATAAAGACAATATGCCTTTCTTTTTATGAAGTATTTTCGGCAAGTACAAATGCAGTACAGTAGTTAATGTATGCTGTTCAAACAAGTAAAATCATCCACCTGTGTTCACCTCACCCACCTTTAACTGATGTTCCAGCAGTTGTATTTCTATTTTTGTCTTTTGCATCTACAGCCTTATGTGGTCCATTTCTAATTTACATTATTCAATTTGTTTCTCTAAGTACAGCTGTTTCACGGGGAGCTATAGCAACACAAAAAATAACATTGAATTCCACAGTGACAGGTCTAATAAGTTTCATTGTGATGGGTCAATGCTGAACAACATCTTACTGAGATAAGTTTTGCTGTGGAGGTGGATGGTCCCTCTTCCTGATTGCGATTTCTAGCATTGCTCTGTTAAAGAAAAATAAGGTGCAAGTTTTATTATGGTACAACAATATTATCAACGGCCATTCTTAAGGTGTGAACCTCAATAGGCCTCTCTGTATCTTCCCTCTCTGTGGCTGCTGACAACATGTCTTTTTAATCCTCCTGTAATGAAAATGAACAATGTTTGTGTTCTACTCTAACCTATTATAAGATATCTGTGGAGTAAGTAAACTCGAACCGGTAGAAGATGAAGAAGAATAGATAGTTATACCCAGAAAAGTTTCCCACCTAATTTAGTGGTTACAACAGTGTGCAGGCCACATCACAATTTTTCAAATATATAACTCTTGGTCACCTTAAAATAGATTATGATGTGTGAAGGAGAACTAAGAATCAGAAATGGTAATTGCTGTGAATTACAAAGAATTGTACCACTACAAGAAAATCCATGTTTCAAGTTGTGTCTAAGATGGATGGGTGGGGATCACTGAGCTAACACTGGCAAATTAATGTCCATACTCTGGAACAATTAAGTGACCTCTTCAAGTTCAGAAATCAATGGCACGCCTCCTCCTGCTACGGGCAGGGTCCGGCAGTCATCATCGCCAGCTTCCTAGCTGCCACGTTTCATTTTCCGATGCCTTTGAACGCGGCACAGGACCTGATCACTGTCACCTGTTTATTCATGCACCTGCCCCTAATTACCCTTTGTTTAAATGCTCCCCTCTTTCCCAACGTTTTTGTGCGCGAATGTCTATGTGTTGTTTGTCCTGGCTACATGCCAGTTCCTAAGTTATAAAGAACCTTTGTTTGCTGTACATTTCAATATCTGATTATGGTTGATCACAGGTGATTATGAAAAGACATGTCTGACACTCCTGTGCCTTGGTCCAACGTTCATGAACCGTCACAGCTGGATATCATTAATTTGAATAACTAACCTCTTATGTAGGCCCTTGTGTCCGGCGGAGTCTTTGGGTCAGATGAGCTTCCTCCAGAGATGCCTTAAGCAGTAGGTCGCCCATCGTTTTGACTGAGGGCAATCTCTTCAGCGTCGGTGAGTGGTGGTGGTGGGCCCCTCCTGTTTTTTGGCCCTCAGGCTTTTTTCTTTTTTTAATTACATATTGTCAGTGGTGGGATGGATGAAAATTATTTTTTTCGTAAAAAATGTCACAAACAGCTTAAATATATCACATTTTGAATGAAGCCACTGAATGTAGATTAATTAGGGAGGGAAGGCTAAACAACATTTGTTTGTTACAATTGCTTGTAATTAAATGATACCTTACTTGTTTGAAGTATATTTTTATGCCAAGTACGTTCTGTGCCTGTTGGGTTGCACCTATATGAATATTAAACACACGCACACACACACAGATATATATAGATCTATGTGTGTATATATCTATTATATAAATGTTGAATAAGTGGAATAATTTAATTTCATTGAATTGACTCAGTCAGCAAAGCCAGCTCACATACTTTTGCTGCTGCTGGTGTATTTATTTTTTTCTTATGAATGTATATTCATACTCATTCATTAATATTTCTAATTCCACTGAGGTGAAGTAGGAGGTGATGAATCATGTTATCTGCGTTCCATTGATGAGGGCTTTTGTGCTCCTCATGCACCCGCTTTACTCAAGATTGACTTAACTAAGAGTTGATAGAACTAATTGTTATCATCTGTTCTAAGTTTGACAGCTAGAGTTAGTTTAAACCTGAACCCTGGGTGGACTAAGAGTTTTTTTTAAACCTGCTTTCTGAAACAGGGACCCGAAGAGGAAACGGGATGTTTAAAAACGTTCACATTTTGTCAATTTAGCAGAGAATATTTGAGCTAAAATAAGATGTCAACAACTTTCATTGGTCTGTTATAACTTGCTAAAGATTTATCTCTAAATAACATTTTAAATCACATGCAATATGTTTGGGTATCTGATCATAAACATGTTACTACAAGTGATCTGTACCGAATCAAGGCCTTAGAGTTTAAAATGAGTTTCCTTTTAGGTAATCGTAGAAGCAAACTAGTTTGCTATTTGGCTAGGGTTTGGAATGTACTGTTTCTTAAAGATCTTTAGAAATACTTAATTTGGATCTTCTTATGTGATACATTTCTATTGATGATGGATTAAATCAATTTTGTGAAACCAAAAGTATTACAGTTAACGTTAGCTGTACCGGTTCATTGTACATTGGCTCGGTACGTTAGCTGTTCTGGGCCAATGTGAGCAGTAATATATAAAATGGAAAGCTTGAATGCACAGTACATTTCAATTTGATAAACATATTTTGCAGCTGACCCTGTTGCTTCTAAAGGAATATGTGGGATTCAAATGTGTCAGTGATTTATGAACTTGCAGTACTGTTGTAGTATCCAGCTAGTTTGGTCTTAACCAGTGCCTGAATGTGTTTACATCAGTTTACATTTTAGAAGCTTTCATGTGCTTGTGCTGGCTACAGAGTCAGATTCAGATTCATTTTGGTTTAGCTGCACTAATTAAATTCTGTTTGTTAAGAGTACATTTGTTTGTCTTTGTTTCAATTCAATCCTGAAATAATTTTAACTGGTTACCCAGCAGCTACAGCTATGAGATACTCTTTTCTCTGCTACTAAACTCTGGTCTATCTAAATTGAAAGATTATCTAGAGTTATCCGATATTCGCAATGGCCATTAGCAAGTGTGTTTTCTATCAAATCTGAGAAGCCAAGCCAATTACTTATATAAATATTACTACTGCTATTGATTATAGTATCTGAAAAACTTTTTTTTGTTTTTTTTTAGTTGAGTAATAGGCTGTAAAATGCACGCTTGATAGCGTGGTAATGCACTGTATATTGTATTGAGTACTACATAATGCGGTGAACAGACCAAAGGCTTTCCTATTCACAAAGAAAGCAACATGACTGAACCATATAATGTTCGCCCAGGTTTGTATGAGTGTAGTCTCTATAATGTTGACCTGGTAAAAAATTATCTGTCAGCTATAGCAGGGTGATGTCAAAACTGTCAAATATTGTTGAAGTATGTATATTTTGTAAAATAAATAATGTCTCCTATGTGCTGCAACATAGGTTATGTTTAGCTACACATACATACTGAATATATATATAAGCAACTATATAGTGTTTGGTTAAACAACCAGTTAACTGTTAAGAGTTAAATTATTTTTTATTTTGATTTTGATTAATGTGTTATTTGTTAACTCCCTTTCCCTTTGTCTAATATTTGGTTATGGTTGAAGAGCAATAGGCTTCAGTGTAAATGTACATACAAATTCGGAATGTCAGAAAATCATCCACATGTTACTGTATGTATTTCTTAGAGGAACAGGACAGCTGTTCTTTTAGATGGAAACAAGATGTTATTTTAGATGGAAACAAGATGTAATACCCCCCCCCCCCACCCACCTCCAAAACAGACCACTATGGGTGGAATAACAATGGTGGTCAAGCCAGAGAGGCTCAGTTTAATCTCCCGTTGTCCATAGAAGTCAATGTTCCGGCTCACTCTGTCACTGACACTGTTCAAACAATCAGTCACCCTGTCCAAACATGCTAATACACAGACTTCTTCCTTATTCCCATACGCACCGACCTGGTCTCTCCCCCAGTAAATCTTTCTCCCTTTCTTTTCATCTCCTGCTGGTATTGTTAACCTTTGCTGCCAACTGACACACACACACTCATGCCTGAATGCGCATACGCAAACTTACATACACATTTCTATAAGCCGAGGCCCATAAGGTCCAGCGTTTTAGCCGAATGTATGTCTGAGAACGCTACTCTACATCACTTTGTGGGAGGACACTATTAAAGCATGTGGGAATAATTTGAGGTAATAATGTTATCAATATAGTAGGAAACTACAATGATCAGAACACATGTATGGAACATGCTGTTTTTACATAAGTTTAGTTATCTACTACTTAGGCTGTCAAGGTAGAAGATTGAATGGCTAGAATCTCTAGGCGCATTATGTGATTATAAGATATACAAGCAACCATTGTTCTTCGATTTGGGTTTTTGTCAGTGATTATTTGGATGAATTGGGATTGGGTGAAGGAGGTCCATTCACAATGTTTCCGATAATTTGTGGTCTGATGACTTTTGGCAACGATACGGAGAAATTAGTGGAATGGGAGTGTTGAGCCAAGAGTTTTGTTTTGGAAAGGAGGGGACTTCTTTTACTGCCTTTGCAGAGTAGTGGTCGTAATTGATAACAGTTTTCCCCAGAAGTAAAACAGGAAATTAAAACTTTTGTGAGCGGAACACAAAAGGGTCCTACCATAATGATTTCCAAAGAAAAGAGCTATCTAACAGAGACAAATCCCTTTTTAGGATAATTACAGTAATATTGGGCATATGGTCCTAGTCCAACAGTAGCGTCTGTGCATTTCAAAGACTAAATAATTGCCCCAACAGTTTACACCTCACCCAAGAAACAAATTACGTAAGTCAGCGCTGCTGTTCCTGCAGTCTGTTCAGAAAGTTGTAGTGGGCTGAAAGGTTTGTTTTTCAATGTGGTCCTTTGTTTCAACAGCACATGTGACAGCCGCTCCTCCTTTTTTAAGAATGGTTTGCCTTTTCCATGAAAGGGAGAGCCAGAGGGGCTTGTCATATGAATATGTCCTTGCATATATGGGCTTTCAGTGCAAACTGGCACTCTTGTGTGGGTACAGTAAAGGTGGGTGGGAGAGATTCTGGGATGTCATGCGCCTATTATTTGGGTATTTTCAATTTCAGAGTATTTCAATTGGTTATTCATAGAAGCTATAGCAATCATTGCTTGTTTCACCTTTCATATGGATACATTTGAAGAGCACATCACCTCTGATCCACGATGCCTCTGACAGTGACCTGATACTTTAGTTTAGTTTAACATAATGTAGATTGACACACAGGAAATAAAATCAATACGGGGGAGTTATATTTCCATGGCTGGCTGTGATAACAATAGTTCAGTGGTGGGTGGCGAAGCTTTGACATTGACTTCCTATCTCTATGTGGGAGGAGGGACATGAAGGGCTAGAGAAACAGAGGAGAAAAATGGAGAAAGGAGCAGGCTAAAGAAAACGGCTGCTCAATTCACTTCCACACATTGTTGTATCTGCGTGGGTCTGGCTCCTTTGTCTTCATTCCGACAGTGTGAAGACCTGTGGTCAGATGTTGCCTGCCCCCTGCTGAATGGCAGCAGGGAACGAATGTGGAGAGGAGAAAAGGGCAATTGAAGATTTGTCAAAAAGGACACGGAGAGGTGCTTCCATGACTGGGAAATCACAGAAAATGGGATGAAATCATTTTGCCCCAATTTGGTTCAATACATAATTACTTAGTTAACATTCCCGGCAGACTTGGAGAGTGGCAGCAAAAAGTACTAGTCTTATTAACATTAAAAAGAAAGAATGTGTTGTCATAGCTAGACTAGCCTGGCACTGTTTTTCTTCACCACTAATATAAAACGAATTGGGAGGGATGTCCCAGTGCAAATGCTGCCAACAAAGAAAATGATTAAATGCGCTGCACTTAAATTAACTATCAGTGTTAGTGGGGGGGGGGGGGCTTGCTCTGAGAGAGATTTGGAGTGGTGGTGGCAGTCTTTACAAAAGCAATGAGTTTGAAATGCTGAGGTAGGCTTAACAAGCATTTACTTAATCTAGTCATAGCAAAGGGGTGAGCAGGAACAGTGGTATTGGTTCAACCCACAGCCATTCTCTGAGAATTGTAGAATGTTTAAGCCTTAACCCTCCTAGACCGATTGAAAAAAGCAATGCGATACATTTCTATTCATAACTCCGGATTGCCTAAAGATAGAAGCGGTTTTTTTCCCGTTGTAGAGGACAGTTGTCCGAAAAGAATAACGTGTCGAATGTCTATCTTTCGTAAAGGGAAAGCCTTCCAAATCTCGACTACAACAACACGAAAAAAATAAAGAAAATAAAATCGCACGTGTTGCATTTCGATTCATATCTCCGGAAATATTAAAGATAGAAGCCTACGGTTCTTTTTAAGTTGTAGGGGAGAATCTTATGCAACGAATAACATGTCGTTTATGTATTTCTGCAAAGAAGAAGCCTTCCATATCTGGACTGAAACCTCTTAGAGGCAATTCTGGGTCTAAAAGCGCACCTGTTACATATCTATTTATATCTCCGGAATTATTAATTATAGAAGCCCACGGTTTTTTTCATGATGTAGGGGACATTCAGCTGCAAAGAATGACATGTCGTTTGTGTATTTCTGTAAAGAAACCTTCCAAATCTCGACCACAATAACACTGTTTTTCATGATGGCAAAGAAAAAACTATTCCTTTCTTCAGGAGTTAATCTGATCTGATCTGAATTTGAATTTGTTTTGATTTTTGGATTAAATGATCCATCACACTGATACAGGGATCCTAAATTGTCAATTTTGGTTGATATTGTACAATTTTCGCAAGCAATAATGCAGAATACTTGTATATTATGTTACATGGTCCAAAAATACATTTTTTGTGTGGTTTTGAACCCCTGGTGATGTCCATATGTGACATAATCAGCCTTACCTATTGGAGAATACTTTGGCCTTCTCAATAAAAGCAACTACATGTCAACATAAGTTTTTTGTATTCTCTTCACATATTGTTACTAAAAAACTAATTAAGTCTTCTCAAACAATGTTAACTATTCATCCTTCTTTCAGTTATGGGGTTTCAGAGTCCAAAATGTAATGGACATCATTCTAAAACAAAGGATTACCTCCTGAGAGGTCAAAAGGTCAAGGTTCTGACAGGCGGATTTTGGGTTCCCAAATGACCCAGAGGGCTAGGAGGGTTAAATCAAATTTGTACTTGGCTCCAAAAATTACAATGAAAGCATTCAAAGCAGGGTGGGACACAATGAAATCTCAGTACATCTCTGTATAGTGGGGGTATTTGGGTTTTTTGCTATTGTTCCAGGTAAAAGTGAGAGAACTTCATATGGGACATGATGCCTTTGTAGAAAGACCTGGTATGGATACTGAGGACATGTGATATATTGGAGCACAAAGTTATTATGTAAGCAAGGGTGTGAGAAAGTGGTTAAAGGTTTACTACTAGTTACTGGGGGACAGATAGGAAAATTACTGCCTTCATGACTAACCTTAGTAAAAACTAATTATAAATATGTATTTTGAATCCATCCTCAGGAATGCCCACTATGTCCCTGGGTCCACCCAGACACAGAACTCAAGGATGACCACAATGAGATGTGGTACTGGGTGTACCCAGATTTCAGGGATCAAGATCAGAATCAGCTTTATTGCCAAGTACGTTTACACATACAAGGACTTTGCTTTGGAGCTATGGTGCATGACAGAAAAATAAGTAGAATGAGGTAAAAAAAAAAATGAAATGACAGTGAATAAAATGTGCAAACATAAACTGAATAAGTGGAAAAGTGCAATGTGCAGGAAGGAAGTCCAGAGAAGTGCATTAATGTAATGCATTATGTAAAATTTAAGTTATGAGTTAAGTTATGGGGCAGAAGGTGTCAGAGGGGGTCGTCTGGCCTTGTTGATGAGGCCAGCTGCCGATGGGAAGAGGCTGTTCTTGTGGCGTGAGGTGTAGGTCCTAATGGACATTAGCCTCCTGCCAGCTGGGAGGGGCTGAAACAGTTTGTGTCCAGGGTGGGAGGGGTCAGTCGCAATCTTTCCAGTGCGCCTCAGGGTCCTGGTGGTGTACAGGTCCTCGAGGGATGGCAGAATGCAGCCAATCACCAGCCAATCACCTCAGATACACTGCAGTCTGCTCTTGTCCTTGGCAGTGGCCGCAGCATTCTAGATGGTGATGGAGAAGGTGAGGATGGACTCAATGATGGCTGTGAAGAAGTGCACCATCATTGTCTTTGACAGGTTGAACTTCTTCAGCTGCCGCAGGAAGTACATCCTATGCTGTGCTTTTTTGGTAATAGAGGTGATGTTTTGCTCCTGCGGCGGTCTTAACCTATTATTTTGTTGCACTGTCTTTAGAGAAAATCACTGCAATCAAATGTTTTCTGTAGCTTGCAGTGAGTCTTCTGCACCTGTTAACAGATAATTTGGCTCACTCTTCCTGAGAAAACTGCTCCAGCTGTTTCAAGTTTGACAGGTGTCTTCTCCAGACTGCAAGTCTTTTTTTATGGAACATTGATCTCCAGACTTGCAGTCTGGAGATCAATGTTCCATAGAATTGAGATCAGGACTTATAGACGGCCACTTCAGCATAGTGCAATGTTTTGTTCTTATCCATTCTTGGGTGCTTTTAGATGTCTGTTTTGGGTCATTATCCTGTTGGAGGACCCAAGACCTGCGACTGAGACTGCACTTTCTGACACTGGCTGTACGTTTTCTCCAGAATGCCTTGATACTCTTGAGATTTCATTTTGCCCTGCACAGATTCAAGGCATCCAGTGCCAGACGCAGCAAAGCTGCCCCAAACCATAACATAGCCTTTACCTTTACAGTGCTTTGTCTATTAATTTCTTTCTGATCTCCTCAGACAACCCTCTCCTTAGCTTTTTTGCTCCATGTTCAGTGTGGTGCACACAACGATACCAAACAGCACAATGATTTTTACTTTTCTCCATCTAAATAAGCTGCATGTCTGATTAAATGATTGGAGACATGTGATACTAATTGAACAAAGAAAGCAGTATGTATTATCTTTTCTAAGGGGTACCAACAAGTGTCCAGGCCATTTTGGAATACCTTGTTAGAATAGGCAATAATTCATATTTTTCCACTGCTCGCTTGCTTTTTCTATGACATACCAAAGGCAAGCAAGTATAAACTAGCTTTTTATTTCATCACTTTTCAGGAGGAATTAAGCATCATTTCAATGAGCTGTACGGGTACCAATTGGACAACGTCTGTATATCTGTGTAATTATTGGTAGCCCTACAAGCTCTAATATGAAGGTGAACGAGCAATGCCATCATAATCTATGTAAAACAATGTAGTCCAATCAATTAATAAAGTTACAATACAAATGTACATACCGTACTAAGTAAACCATAAGTATTTAAGTAACACTCTAGTGTGCTAGAAGCCTCTGTTACAAATAGACTCCTTTATTGTAAGCTACAACTCAACGTTTTGAGATTTTTCTTTAACAATGAAAAACTCAAAAATGTTTGGGATATATGGCTATTTATCCTAAAATCAGACATACAGTGGCTCAAAATAAAGACATGGAGAGTTCTGGAATGGTCAAGTAAAAGCCCGGATCTAAATCCTATTGAGATGTCGTGGGGTGATTTGAAACGGAATGTGCATATGCAAGAATTCCCTCAAACATATTGATAAAAAATTATGCATGGAGGAGTGGGAAAAACTCTCTCAGAGTCAATGTCAGAAACTGGTTGACGTCTTTTTGAGGTTATTTCAGCCAAAGGGGGCAATGCCAGCTATTAGGGCATAGGGTGTTCTACCTTTTTCCCCAGTAAAAAATGTAATCTTTGTAAATCTTTTGTTAAATAAATGATTTCATGTTTAAAATGTCATTGGTTTTTTATTCAATTACATTACCTTCATCTATTGATATTAATTGAAAGAAGATCAAATAGTCATGTCAATTCTTCAAAACAAATTAAATATTTACTCAAATAGTTACTCATTTTTTCAAATTACTATATCTAAAACCCTCCCCCAAATAGTCATTAGCAATACACAGAGGACAGGAACTGTCCCACTTAACCAAAATTATTGAATTGATGGGGCGTTGCCGCCAGTTGTTGTCATACATGCAACAATGACATGCTCCTGTTAAGTTTGATTATAACTCATACCATACAATGAAGCATATCAGACAATTCAGCCATTTATGGGAAACGGTCATTCCAAGCACTACAGATAAATGTCCACACTATCATGCATTAGCTACATTCTAGTGTGCTTAGAGTTACACACCGCTCCAGGTGACCTCGAGAGGGTCAGATCTTCCAGATCATTAGAGAAGCAAATGTTATGCATGACACATGCTTAACATCAACAATCATTTTCTCCCCTAGTGGTCCTGGCGTACAGGGGCCTAAGCAGCCAGCACAAGCCTGTACTGCTTTCACACCCAAGGAACACGGCTGAATTTTGCAGGTTTTCCTACTTACAAAGCATGTAGAGGTCTGTAATTATTATCATAGGTACACTTCAACTGTGAGAGACGGAATCTAAAACAAAAATCCAGAAAATCACATTGTATGATTTTTGAGTAATTCATTTGCATTTTATTGCATGACATAAGTATTGCATGACAGGACATCCCACATTGCACTTTTCCTCATTTTCAGTTTATGCTTGCACATTTTATATTTACTGTAATTTCTTTTTGTTTTACCTCATACTACTTACTGTGTTTTTCTGTCATGCACCATAGCACCAAATATTCCTTGTATGTGTAAATGTAGCAATATAGCTGATTCTGATTCTGATAGTTATGTACTGTCAACGAAAACCTTCAAGCTAGATCAACTGAATATGTTGTCAAATTGAACTAAAGTAAGAATTGTACCAAACATTTAATTGACAAAGTGGATATGGTTTATTTTGCCATGTAACAGAAGTGACACATTGTAAAAGGTTGTCTATTGAACCTGTTTGGGTACCAAACATTTATCTACAGCCACATTCACCAGCCAATGCAATCCAATCTTACCATCTGCAACTCATGCAATAGAAGTCCCCTGATCTAAACTTATGACTTTTCTATATCCAATCATTTGGCGAACATTTGACTTATCATAAAGCCTTATTTCAGTGTGACCGACTCTTCTGAAAAGACCAGACACTCGAAAACTGCACAACATCATATATTCCCAGGTGCACATGCACTCACAACGAAAACTGTATGACAGCCACAAAAAAAACATTTTCCCAGAAGCACTCGCACACCTGCCCATACACGCACACACACAAACACGTCAGATGCCCTCAAACAGACAGTCAAACAGACACAGGGGAAGGGAGATAAAAGACAAATGAAGAATTTAATTGAGCTGTAGCTTCAGGCTAAAGGGATTAGTATTACAGACCTCTGGGGGGAAACTGTCTCTCTCTCTACTGCTTTACATCTATGCCTCAACTAACTCTGTCCATTATGACATGGAATGTAAAGGGAAAAGTTATTAAAGACATCAATAAATGTCATTAGAATCCAAGGGGATGTGAATTGGCAACTCAAAGTCATGCCGGTGCACCATGGGAAAATGCTGGTGCTGCGACTGCTCATATTTAATGTTTTCATGGCAACAGTCCAAATGATGTAATGCGTGCACAGAGGCCAATCAGGAAAGTCTGATAAAATCCATCAATTGTTATTTTGGTATTATTGTGTGAGATACAGTTGTGCTCAAATGTTTGCATACCCTTGGAGAAATGATAGTATATGTACCATTATTAAAGAAAACATGAGTGAGCAGGCAAAACACATTTATTTTATTTCTTATGGGATTCATATTCAACTGTAGGTCATAACAGAATGGCAGAATCCCCAAATTCTTGCAGGTGGCATAGCTGCCTATTAGTTTTGGCAAAATACTTCCAGGCCATGCCTATTGCATGAACCGCATGTTTGGGATCTCCCTAGAGTGGTTTGATGATATTATGGTCAGGAGACTGTGATGGCCACTCCAGAACCTTCTTCTTTATTTGCTGTAACAACTGGAGGGTAAACTTGGCCTTGTGCTTGGAATGCAAATTGTCCGCGAGTATTTTCTGATAACATGCTGCATTCATCATGCCATCAATTTTCACAAGATTCCCGGGCCTTTAGCGCTCACACAATCTGAAAACATCAGTGAGCCACCACCATGCTTCACAGTGGGGATGGTATTCTTTTCAGTATAGGCCTTGTTGACCCCTCTCCAAACAAAGCGCTTTTGGCTGTGACCATAAAACTCTATTTTGGTCTTGTCACTCCAAATTACAGTGTGCCAGAAGCTACGAGGCGTGTCAAGGTGTTGTTGGGCATATTGTAACCAGGATATTTTGTGGCATTGTCGCAGTAAAGGCTTCTATCTTGTAACTTAACCATGCAGTTCATTTTTGTTCAAGTATAGTTGTATTGTGTTCCTTGAAACAACCACACTGTCTTTTTTCAGAGCAGCCTGTATTTCTCCTGAGGTTACCTGTGGGTTTTACTTTGAATCCCGAAAAATTAATCTGGCAGTTGTGGCTGAGATCTTTCTTGGTCTACCTGACCTTGGCTTGGTATCAACAGATCCCAGAATTTTCCACTTATTAATTGAACAGTACTGACTGGCATTTTCAAGGCTTTGGATATCTTTTTATATCCTTTTCAATCTTTATAAAGTTCCATTACCTTGTTACGTAGATCTTTTGACAGTCCTTTTCTGCTCCCCATGGCTCAGTATCTAGCCTGATCATTGCATACACGTGAGAGGTAACAAACTCATTGACTATTAATACACAGACACTAATTGAAATTAAAAACTCTGCAGGTGTGGGAAATTAACCTTTAATTGCTATTTCAACCTGTGTTTCTATAACAAGGCCAAACATTCAACTTATGATCAGGGCCATTTGGGTGATTTATGTTATCATTATGATTTAAAAAGCTTTGATCACTACCCTTAACTGATTGCACAATCAGTCATATTTTCAATATAAATGCCAACATTTCACAATTTCTGCCAGGG
>JACXGK010009446.1:0-11078 GCA_016801125.1 Novumbra hubbsi
TACTCGAATAGGTTTTATTACCTATGGCACTCGGTAGGATATCACACTACCGGTGGTTCAATGTTGAAATAAGTGGCGGTAATGAAACACTCTGCCACAGAGCACCTCTGTGCTCTACACACGATTACAGGAAGACAATAACGAACGCAGAGACAAGACACATGAGGGATTAAATAGGCAGGCAAATGAGCCGCAGCTGTTTGGAATCAGGGAGGGATGCGTTCACAGGACATGGGTAACAAGACAAACACGGACGGTGGTGCCTAGAAGGCCGGCGACGTCAAACGCCGGGGTGCCACGCGCACAGGGGAGTGGCCTCCACTAGGCGGTGACGTGACACAAACGAAAGGTCTTTCAGAAAGAACACTCGGTACAGACGTGAAACGTACAATTCCTCACAATGACCAAACAGAAACGAACGGAATTTATAGGGAACACCCCATAGGGAACAAGTGTAGCTAATAACGGAGGGACCGGGCTGCATTCAGAAACAAAACAACAAGAACAAACTGAAACCAAGGGGAACAAACACATGCATGGGATTGTCCAAATAAAACAAAAGAGCATGAAGGGCACATAACATCACAGAAACATTGAGCGGATGTGACTTGCCAAGAAGCATTAGTTTTGAATCTATCCAATGGACATCCTCCCAGAAGTATTGTGGCTTGTCGATATGTAATTTAGCTAATTCCAGTCTTTTTTATGTTTTTCTTTCTGGGGTCCTCCTGGGTCTTCTTCAAAAAGTGTTGGATGGTGCAATCTGAAACTGACGTACCTTCACCTTAGAATTCAGTCTGTTTCTCTGGCAATAATCCTTGGTTCCTTTTCTACCATCTTTTGTTCAATCTCAGGCCGATTTTCCTATTGCGGCCACGCCCAGGAAAGTTGGCTACAGTTCCATGACCTTGACCTTGAACTTTTTAATAATATTTGCTACTGTAGTCACAGAAGCATCAAGCTGCTGGGAGATGGTCTTTACCATGCTTGTCTGTTATTCTCTTTCTGATCTGCTTTCTCTGGTCCATGTTGAGTGTGGTGCAACAGAACAGTGACTATCTATCTCCATTTAAATTGGCTGAATGACTGATTAAAAGATTGAAGACATGTGTGAAACTAATTTAAAAAACGAATTAGTTTAAAATATTACTATAATCCAATTATTTATAATATTTTCTAAGGGGTACCAACAAAGGTTTCCAGGCCATTTTAGAATATCTTTGTAGAATAAGCAATAATTATTTTATCACAGCTCCCTTGATTTATTCTGATACCAAAGACATACAATTATACATAATACAGTAGCTATTACTCCTTAAAGGTCTAAGGCCTTATTGGGATTTAAAATACGCCTATATAATGATGTTCTTTATGTTTTGGATTTTCAAAAACCTGAACTAGAAGAAGGATAAAAAGATAACATTGTTTGGAGAAGCCTCCATGAGTAAAATTGTGAAATTGTGTGAATAAATATAACAACTTATGTTGACATGTAGTTGTTTTTAATTGTGAAACACCTAGTATACTACAACAGGTAGGGTGTTTTGCCTTTGTTTTATCAGTGTGGTGGAACACTATATACATAAATCCAAGATTAGATTTGATTCTGGACCTAAATGTGACACCTCTGAAAAAGTTTTTAGGTTTTTTGATGAAATCTTGAAATAATGTGTTTTTGTGGTCGAAATTTGGAAGGCTTCTACTTTACATAAATACACGAATGACATTTAATTCTTTGCAGCAGACGTTCCCCTAAAAAGTAGAGAAATTAATAGAAATGTAGCAGGTGCACTTTTTAATGCAAAATGTAACGCATAATTAATTGCATCACTTTTCAAGAGGAATGAAACAATATTTCAATGAGCTGTAAGGGTGCCCACACATTTCACCACGCCCGTATATTTGAAAACATTATACTACTGCTAGCTGCATAGGCTAGTCAATGTAAACTTTATTTGTTAACTACATAATAACAAACATTTCTGACCTGACAGTTTTAACTCCTCAAAGTCCGTTCCATTGAATGGTTTGTATTCAATGGCCATCAGAGAGTGCAGACAGCCACTTCTGTGTTATAGTTGCCCTGAGTTTTTCCAATGTTTTAAGTTGAGAGAAGGATCTCTCAATAACAGGCAGGGTTAAGAACAGCGTGTGCAACGATTACGCTTGGGAAAGTAGTCTGTAGCCCATATTTATGCAGAATATGGAGCATTTCATCGGGAGGATTCTTTTTTACTGCCCGCACAAAATTAATCTCAAGTCTTTGCCTAGGTCATCTTGATACTCACAGAGAATGGGAATGGCGGAACCGGGAGTAGACCACTCAACTGTGATGGCCTTATAGGGCAGCGTTATACATTTTTTTGCACATGTAGGACTCCAGGATATGAGTTCTTCTTGTCTCCATGAAATCACAGGATCATGAAGGTATAGCCTGGGATGACCGAGGACCAGAGGTTCACAAGGGGATGACAGTATGAAGAGCTGTATAGTCTCTGAATGTACATTTCCAATCTGAAGGGTTATTTCTCTAGTTTGTTGTGAAATATGTTCAGAGCCCAAATGTTGGCAATCTTGGGAATAAATCCTCAATGGGGGAAAGCGGGGGAACAACTCCTAAGCGTTTAGCGAGTTGTTCATCAATACAATTCCCAGCTGCACCTGAACCCACCAGACCATCCACCTTAATCGAGAAGTGGTCCACTGTGAGCTGGGCAGACACACAACATTTTCTTTGTGTAATGTTGGGGGTGGGTAGGTGGAAGCAAATGCTAGGACCAAGATGGAAGTCCAAAAATGGTTTGTATGGTTACCCATGAATCGTGGGCTTAATTTCTTGCACGGCTGACGCAAAGGAAGATCTCGGGTAGACAACCACACTTGATCCCTCACCTGAAAACTGCTGCCGAACGGTCCGAAACGATGTCTTTGGGGATACCACTACCAGAATGGTTGTACTCCTACCCAGCTTTGGTACATAAGCCTGTCCTGGAATCTCTACAGGGGTGGCATTTACATGCAAGACCTGACACCGCTCCATACACTGACGACCAGCCTATGATTATTCCCTGCCACCAGCAGGGAATAAAAACCGATCCACCACCACGGCAATGGTAGTGTTCCCCCCTGACAGCGGTATGTGCGTTACGAAGTCCACGTATACAGTGGAGAAAATAATTATTTGATCCCCTGCTGATTTTGTACGTTTGCCCACTGACAAAGATTATCTTGGCCATGGTGGAGAGTTTGGAATCTTATTGATTGATTGCTTCTGTGCACAGGTGTCTTTTATACAGGTGACAAACTGAGATTAGGAGCACTCCTTTAAGATTATCGGGGTCACCTTCTCATAATCAATCAATGACTAATCACCAACATAAAACTTGCTGTGGGACATCATCTCGCCAAACACTGTCACCAATCCGGCAATCTGTCTCTCCGTGGCATGGAGTCTGTCCTCTAGCTTTGATGCCTGAACCGAGGCATCATATGCAAATCTAGAGAATTTGCAGTGCTCTCTTAAATTTTTCCAGAGCTGTAAATGTTTTTGCATCGCTTATAATAGTTTTTTGGCAATTTAATATACTTGTTTATATATTTTCATTTATATATAAATTCAAAAAAAAAAATGCAGTTCTTAAAAGTAATCCCATACACTGCATCAGTTTAGTCCTTTTTCTACATGTGAAGTAAAACCTGTGGAAGACACAACCAAAAGGACTGTATGTCTGACGGTCAAATTCCATGTCATATATCGTCATTCTTTCCTCGATTCCTTCTCATCCATGAATTGCTTGCACTGTTCTTGAGTGGGCCATATACAGTCCTGTTGAGGGGTTGGATCTTGTGACTGCAGTGGGGAGGTAATGTTAGCATCACAAATCCATTGTTCTTGTAGATGGCTACAATTGACAGGTGTGAACTGTGGTTATCAAAGAGAAGTAGTAGTTTTTTCTCAGGGTTGACTTTGGCGTGGTTTGCAAAGTGTTTAAAAAAGATTACAAAATCTGACTCCTGCATCCATTCTGATTTATTTCCACTTTCAATACTTCCTATAGGCCAATCTTGTACAAAGTTGTCTGTGTAAACGCATGCATGAAAACACAAACATTGGAGGAGTTGTGTTGACAACAGCATTGATTGCAAATGAGATAGAGACCAGTGAACCCTTTCTGTTGTCATCGCCCCAACAAGTTTAGTGCCACGTTTTGCAATCACTCTGGGGTTTGCACAGTTGTTATGCCAGTCTCATCAACATTCCAAATGTCATTAGCAGTTAAGGTGTGCCTCATAACTTAATAAATGTTCCTGAAAAACATTGCCACGTTGTTTATATTAAAACTGTTGGCCCGTGCCATGCTTGGAGCATCTATGGATTTCTCTTCAAGTTGGCTGTATACCAGTCTGCTTCCAGCTTTTGAAGATTCGTCCCATGACGTTGGATGTTTGCACTTATACTTGCACTGCAAGTTAATATGCAAGTTTTTTTACTGTAATTTTATGTCACAAAATGTTTAAATATTTCCCCATCAATTATATTTTCAATTGCCACCAATATAAAGGTAAATCCTACCTCCATAATATGCATAAGCAGCATATTACAGATAATTGATACTGTGTCAATTCTCTCTCTTGTTCCCTTAATCCCTTCTCTTCCAAAATATTCGTCTATTTACAATAACATGACATATGCATTACAATTTTGCCACAGATTTGATGTACTTTCCCTGCTCTTTAACCTCATCTGATGCTCTCTCAAAGTGTTGAGAGGCAACCCCTGGATAATATTTCTTTACCAAGACCTAGGCATACTGACATTCAAAGAAAACAAATATAGGCCAACAACAACGATTTTTACATGGCGTAGGTGGTAACATTTTCATTGTTACAAATAACCCAGACTCCTATAGTTATGAACTAGCTTACCTTACAGTTTACCGGTAAAACATTATTACTAACAACTTGATACTGTGCCCAAACAATTTTGCCAGAGAACAGCTAGACCGGTCTGTAACCCGTGGCTCTGGAGCCGCATGTGGCTCTTTAACGGCTCTGCTGAGGCTCTCTTGGGGCCTCTATAATATAACAATATATAAAACTATATAAGCTGTTACATCAAATAGCTTTTGTGGCTCCAGACACATTTTATTTGGTGGCAAATACAGGAAAATGGCTCTTTGAGTAGTAAAGGTTGCTGACCCCTGACCTAGACAAAAACCAGGACCTCTGGAAAAATTTGCTTTGGACAGATGAATCCAAAGCAGAATTATTTAGGCAAAGTAACAGAAGACATGTGTGGCGCAAATCAAAGACCAGCATTTGAGCACCAGAACATACCAACTGTGAAGCATGGGGTTGGAAATATCATGGTTTCAGGCTGCTTTGCTGCAGCAGGGGCTGGCCAGCTCACTATCATAGAATCCACTGTACCAGCGGGTGGTTGAGAAAAATGTAAAACCATCTGTCTGAATATTGAAGCTTAAGCAGATGTGGACAGTACAACGTGACAATGACCCAAAATATGACAATGACCTAAAATCTGTAAATCCACCAAGGAATGGCTCAAAAGAAAGAAATTCTGGAATGGTCAAAGTCAAAGCCCAAATCTAAATCCTAATGAGATGCTGTGGGGTGATTTGAAATGGGCTGCTCAAACATCACACAGATGAAAAATGTCTCCCAGTCGATGCCCAAGACTGGTAGACAGTTATAGGAAACGTCTTATTGAGGTCATTTTAGCCAAGGGGTCAATGCCAGCTATTAGGGCATAGGGTGTCCTAACTTTTTTCTCAGAAAAGTTGCATTTTTGTCATTCTTTTGTTAAGTATATTATATCATGGTTAAAATGTCATTGTATTTGGTTCAATTACATTACCTTTATCAATAGATATGGTTTGCAAGAAGATCAAATATTGATATGTCCATATCAATTAAAAAATTACTAAATATTTCATGGGGTGTCCTAATTTTTTCACATGACTATTTGAGGAAAGTGAGTTTGTACTTTGTACAAGTCACAGATCGTCCTGATCCAGCTGTCTAACTGTCCACTCCTCCAGCTGCCAACCAGGCCACTCCTCCAGCTGCCAACCAGGCCACTCCTCCAGCTGCCAACCAGGCCACTCCTCCAACTGCCAACAAGGCCACTCCTCCAGCTGTCAACCAAGCCACTCCTCCTGCTGCCCACCTGTCCACTCCCCCAGCTAAGTGAAATTGAACTTTTGCCCAATTGACGTGTGACCAAAAGCAGGACCAAGGAAAATCCCTGTAACAGAAAGGAAGAGGAAACAAACAGCAATACTCACAGATACACCTGTGAAGATGGCCCTGGAAGAAGAGCAGTGATGAAAGTGAAAAAGTGAAAGAGAAAAGAAGGGAGGTCTGGGTAAAAAAGGTTCGGTCAGAGCCGTAGAGAAAGAGTTGAGGCAATTGGGGGTAGGAAAGCTATGTGGTCACGTGGTTTGTGCGTCTCGAAATAGTTCCAAAACATAGCCGAGCGGGTAATTCAAATAAATGGTAAAAACTCACCAAAAGCGATAACAGAGCTCAACAAAAACTGTTTTTGGTACTACTTAACTAAAGAATAGCTAAAAATAGGTAAAAAAAGCTAAGAATAGCTAAAAATTTAGTCTAACTTTTGGGACCTTTGTATAAATCATGAGTTACAGTAAACTAACTAAAATATGAAATGAGTTGGCTTGCTAGTACTGTCCTATGTAAGCTACGTATTCTAGCGCCTATTAGCTACGTATTCTAGCGCCACGTATTTCCAGACTCCAGAATTATATTTAGTAACATCTCCAATATGAAAGTTGTCATTACATGAAACAAGTAATGGGTTTCATTAATACATCTGTAAGACTGCATTCTGTCTTGTCCTTGTTCCTAGAATTTTCGTCATGGTTGGGTGTTCTGCATGGGGATGTACATCACTCTCCGAAAAGGAAGTCAGAATGCATGGCTTCCCAACTGACAGTGAGAGAAGAAAAAAGTGCGCTATTAAAATTCAGCAAGAGCCACTTCAGTATTTCAAAGGACCCTAACAATTAAAAGCTATGTGAGGTAGTGAAAAGAATATTGGGTTTTAAATGGAAGCCTTGTGTTTAGGTTGATCAGTATATGAAGATATCTAAATCAGTTTGCTTTTTAAACATTTACTTTACAATTAGATTAATCATTTTGTACTCTGGTCTTTGTTGGTTCCTTGACATTGTGTATTATTGCATCCAACTGGAGAGTTTAAATCGACAAATGGAACCCTACACTACGTTAATCATTGCTAGCTAGCATGCAATCTTCTAAATTAAAAAGTTAAACGTATAAGATGGCAGAAAAAAGCTAAGATGATTAACTATTTTGCTACCGCCATTTAACTTTGATCAGATCGTGGGAAAAAAAGATGATACATTGTGCAAAATAAATTCTTACCTTCGAACAGTTTTATCATACTCTGTACTACTTCATACTTCACACGAACATCAACATTCTAAACGGCGCAGCTGCTTTGTTTGGAACTTTCTGGTCATCTTTTGCGGCCATCTTTGGAAAAAACAGTCCCATTGGAGTCAACGAAGTTGACGCAACTCTTTCTCTCTATGGCTCTGGGTTTGGTGTATGCCCATGAAGCCTGCAATCCAGGAGAGCCAAACATCCGTCCCCACTGTGACTCTGATGGTGACTAACAACTTGGCACACACAGACACTAATGTTCAATTGTTGAAGCACATTTATTATTTTGTTCATATCTTAGTGTAGGCTACTTTGTGTGCCCATGAGGCCTGCACTCCAGGTGTGCCATATGTCTCAAGCACACACAATAATATTCAGTAAAGCTAATGTTGTTAAAATGTATTATGTTCAAATGTCTCACTACTGTGACTGACAGTAACTAATATACTTCACACGCACATCAATTATGTTAAAAAGTAATTTAAGTTTAGAATAAAACGTTTTGAATTTAACATTTTATTCATAATACTTTTTTTATAATGTTACAATTTACTCCAGGGTAAGTTATATTTATCCCAGACTATGGGGTGAATTGTAACATTTCACTCCTTGTGTTTGAGACCAACACATGCATTTTTGTTTGTGTAACAGATATAATAAATATGCCATCTAATAGCAGACACATTTAACTAGTTCATATACAATTTATTATCATAATATATATAATGTATCATAATTATTATTATCCCTGGTCTCTCCTGTTGTGTCAATGGTTAATTTAGTATGTGTTTTCTTTTCTTCCAGTAAGTAATATGTAAATAGAAAACTATAAAAGAAGACTATAAAACAAATATTTCAAAAGTCTAGTAGTAGTCTTAATCGCCAGATGCGGTGGAACTCGCCAGATGCCATAGAGAAAATCCGGCAATGGCCATCTCAGTATGACAACAATTTGCATTATGTAGATTATTTTTAACATACACGAAGTACAATATATTACACAATTTGGAAACATGATATGTGAAATATATTTATTGCATATGAAGACGGTGCAGACTTATGTCAGATGCTCTGAGATAGACTACACGTATTTTTGGCCGGACTTTATGACCTTCGGGAACCCTTAGGGACGAAGGGTTGACATTACCATGTATGTACCGTTACTTCTGGGACAGTCTTCTATAACGACGTAGCAGTGATACCGGTACAACTTTAACGGCTCATATCTCGTTATTTTATTAATTTGGTCGTGTAGTAACAATTGAAAAAAACGAATTGAAGCTAGATAATGAAGGACAGTATTGAAGGAATCGAAAGGTTCGACAGTCCCGGCAAAGGGCGAGGACTTCGGGTCACCAAACCTTTTCGTGTTGGGGAGCTCCTTTTCGTCAGTCTTCCATATGCTTACGTTTTGACTGCCAGCGAGAGAGGATGCCATTGCGAATTCTGCTTCACAAGGTGGGCAATCACTTACCCATGTGTAATTCCCGTTGTTTACGACGTGAAATACATTACAAGAATTGTAGGCATCAAAAGTGGCACGGAATAAATGAAAACATTGAAAACATGTCCTGTTTTAATCATTATCATCATTGTATTCTACATAAATAATTACATCAATACCACTCGAAAACAAAAAAAACATCAATATGCATACATCAATGCAGTTCATATGTATTCATAGAGAGTACAATCTTTAACCTCTAAAATTGTGTCAGAAGTGGTGGAGTGGTTGAAGCAGTTCAGTGACGCTATGCTTCTGTGCTTGCTTCATAGATTAGCTTTGATTTGCCATTTAAAGACCTCCCTATGGAGGTACATTTGTGTACTAAATATTTTGCAAACAAAATCGAGGCTTAAAAGCTAAACAAAGATTTGGAATTAAATATTTTCTAGTTGCCTGTGAGACATTATGTATTTTATTTTTTATTCTACATTCTTTTTTTTATCATTTGAAACTTGGGTTTTACATTTGAGACTTTCTTTTGCATTTGAAACTTTTTTTGATTGATTGAAACACTAGTTCTTCATTGTGTGAACCTGCTCTCATCTGTGAAGAGAACATGGTGCCATTGGCAGAATTGCCAATTCTGTTGTTCTCTGGCAAATGCCGATCGAGCTACATGGTGCTGGGCTGTGAGCACAGGTCCCACTAGAGGTCGGCGGGCCGTCATGCCACCATCAATGGCGTCTGTTTCTGACAGTTTGGTCAAAAACATGCACACCAGTCGTCAGCGAAGGTCATTTTGTAGGACTCTGGCAGTGCTTTTCCTATTTCTCCTTGCACAAAGGAGCAGACACTGGTCCTGCTGCTGGGTTGACGCCTTTCTATGGCCCTGTGTAGCTCCCCTTGTGTAACGGCCCATCTCCTGGTATCTCCTCCATGCTCTTGAGACTGTACTGGGGGATGTATGGATGTGCCATCCTGGAGGAGCTGGACTACCTGTGCAACCTGAATGAGCTGCAGTTACCGCCTCATGCTGGGACACTAGCAATACACAAAACTAGAGAAGAATAATTCAGGAAGGATAAGGAGAGAGCAATTGTCTGTGGCCAGCAATTGTCATTGTGCAAAAGCTATCCCTTTTTGGGTGTTGTCTTGTTGTTGCCTCTCCAGTGCACCTGTTGCCATAACAGGTCGCAAAAGCTTCCTAACTGGATAGATTGATACTTTTAATTGGCTTGGTGATATACTTTGACAATTACCTGTTCCCTTAAGTTTTTTTGAGGGGTGGATGTTGTCCGAAAGTACAGGTTTGTATTTTAATTAGATTCATTTACTATTTTTTTTTTTTACCTCGGACCATATATAGGGATTGACTGGAGCGGGAGCTGTCATTTATTAATCTGCAACTGTATACAAGTAACTTTATTTGCCTCTTGACTTGTGCTGGAATGGTCAAGAGCACTTTATCAATCAATCGTCTAGTTTTTACATTAGCTTTTTTCAATATAGCAATGTAGAGTAGCCAATGCATTCATGTCGTGAATCTTGTTTACTATCTACTTGTCTGTGAATCCTGCTTTTAAATCGAGAGCTTATGCGTTCAGCACATCAGTACTCAGGCCGCGATAAGTTGGAATTTGGAATCTATGCGAAAAACATGCTTCTCTACTGACCCCTTTCAGAACCTCATCCCTAGATAATGTTTGTGCACAAATCCACCTACTAAACCTTGCTTTTAGCATGGGAAGTTATTTTATGTTTTTGCAAGACTAATAATCAAAGTACAATACTTCAAAAAATTAAGTGTGATTCAGTGGTGGATAACATGTCTGAAGAGAGGGGCTGATGGGTGTTTTGAACAAAATCCTAGCATAATTGTTATTGTAGCTACTTGGTGCCTTGATCAAGAGTGCAATTGTAGAAGATGGTTGAACTATTGGATCGTAGATCAGCAACTTTCTATTTAGATTTACATGGGATACCAATAGATTATGTGGGGACATTAGGGGGACATTTAAGGGCCATGACATACTGTACCTTGTTCTAAAGGATCAAATAGGACAGCTCCTGCAATAATAAAAAAATCAAGCAATGTCCATAGTTTACAATAAAACCTAATGGCCCAGTTTCGCAGACACAGATAAAGCCTTATTTAGGACTAAAGATCTGTTTTTTATTGAAC